>JARYGA010015520.1:0-80375 GCA_030545235.1 Helianthus tuberosus
TATCGAACACCAAACCCAGAACGAATTTGTGCATGAACTGCCCTGAACCAAAGTCTGACTTGAGCTAACCATTCTTGGACTGACCCAAAAATCACCGCCGCCACCGCGGGTCCGCCGCTGTTGGCGAACTGTTTCCGGAAAATAGCGTCTCCGCCGTACGCTGTTCATCATCATCTTCAACTATCAGAAACCCATCCGATAAAGACTAAGACCGCCGGACACTGACAAACACCGCCGGGCCGAGTCTCCGACCGCCGGACCGAGTCTCAGATCGCCGCTGCCGCCGCCGTCGCTCACCACCACCACCACCACCAGTTCTCGCTCTCTCCTCTCCGTCCCTTGTGTTTCTCTCTCCTCTCGTCTCTGTCTTCTGTTTGTAGTCGCCGCACCACCACTGGACGGTGGTGGTGGTGCTCCGTTTTGTCAATCGTAAAAGGGGGGGTGTTCTATTTTTCTGTGCCTGTTGGGTTACAGGGGAACTGAGAGGGGGTGTGAGTGTGGGCCTGATGTGCGATCACCGGAGAAGATGAGAGGCGCCGGAGCTCGGTCATCATTTCCGGCTCTGGTCGCCGGTGTTTGGTCACGAGAGTGGGAGAAAGAGATACTTAAAGTCTGTGTTTTCTTTGTGTGTGTGTGGTTACTTGATCTGTTTTAAAAAGAAATGAGGGTCTAAGTGTATATAACACAAATATATACTAGGTTTTCTTATTAGTGGGCTTTGGGCTTGGGCCCAAGGCCCACAAGCCCATCTTGTGTTTCAAATGGCTCGTCAGCTCCTACGAACCCGTTTCCAAAACCCGAGTTCACCGTAACATAGTAAAATAGAATTTTAGATTTAAAAACTTGTAAAATAGTGCCGGTAGATGTCGTTTGCGCGTTCGTTTGTTGATAACGTAAAGTCGCGTGATTTTCGTCGTTTTAGACCTTTTTTCTATCCGGTGTCGGCTACGGTAGTTAAAATTTAATTAAGAACTAAATATATCGTAAAAATTTAATATTTGACGGCGTTGTCAGTATTTTGTTTGGTTTCAGCGCGTTATCGTTTAATATTTAACGGTTTTTCCGTAAACCACTTTTCACGCACTATTAAGCCCGTTAGACTTTCCTAGACACTCCAAAGGCCTAATTCAGTATATTTACGTCTTAAACGCTATTTATTATCATCCTAATGCTTGATTTACGCGTAATTAGGAGCCGTAAATCACCGGTTGTCACAGAGGGGAAGGAGGATGTTGGGTGGTGTTTGAAGGTGATGAAATTATGAGTTTAGTCTTGTGGTTTTAAATAGAATCCTTCCAACATGTTTTACTTAGGGATAATGTGTTTCAAGATTAACAACAATCCTAATTAACAATTCAAAAGAAAACATAAGTAGGTCCTGTTGGGATTGAACCCTACCAGAGGAACAGATGATAAAAGTCAAAACTGGTTCAGAACAATGGATTCAGAATAAGCAGCTGTTTGCACTAAAGCTTTCCCCTTGACAGTGGTTATCTAACAACTGATAGACTTCAAAGCACTGCTCAATAGAACAACTGTTACTAAAGTACTGATGAATATTAAAGATTCAAGCTCAATCTTCTGATGGAATCCAAACACTGTTGAAGAATCAAAGCACTGCTCATTCAAGGTCTGATCATCCTTGAAGAAAGCACTGATGGTCAACATCAGTGGTTAGACTACAACAGTGGAATGAAGAATCAGTGTTTAGAATGTAATCAGTGTCTGTATGGTCAGTAGTTGTAGATCAGTGGTTAGAGTTAGTTAGTCTGTTAGATGTCACTTTCAAGGTGACGTCAGCTCAGATGCTTCAGTGGTTTGATATGTACTATAAATAGAACAGTTTGCACTGTTCTATTCAAGGAGTTTTTCTCCTTCAATCCAGTCATCTTGTATGATCAACCATTGAGCTCATGCTGAGGGGGAGTTTAGTATGTAAACGTGTATGTAATCTTTTGAATATAATCATTCGACTAATGAGAAGCATGTGTTCATGAAAAACTATTTTCCCTTTGATTGTGTTTACAAAGTTTGTTTCCATTTCCGTTGCACTTAATCTCATTTTACTTTCGTTCATCTGTTCAATTATGACAAACAAACACAATCATGACAGTCTCAGATCCTAACAATTGGTATCAGAGCAAGGACAGTCAAATTCGATCTAACAATCAATTTGACATAACAGTTCAACTAAAAAATTATTGATACTAAGGTTGGTCGTATTTGTTGAAAAACAAAAGTAGAGGATAATCACGTTCAAAGTTGATTATTCGAAAACTTTTGTAAAACAACCAAGATGTCATTATCGCATAGAATTCACGTAACACTGATAATCTGACATAAACTACCGATGATTGTTAAAGTTTGTAAAATTTAAGAATCTCGGTTTGGATATAGTCGTTCATAGATCTATAAGTGTTTGTGATGAAAACTATGATTGGTTCCATGATTGACAGCTGCTAAGGGTTTATTTCATGTCATTAAAGACCTATGTTCAGAAAATTGGCATCCATGCCTTTGGTAACATATGGGAGATGAACACCTTAGGAACAAAATCCTATATGTGAACAACAGTTTTGAAGACCTTTAAAAGGGTTAAAAACAAAACTGTTATAAAATTAAGAGGAAAATCAGTAGTCTCAAAATTTGCATCAGATATAACCATGGATCAACTCAAAACAGTGATAGTGAAATATCAGTGTTGTAAAGAGCTTGATATTAGCCCAAATCTCTTGTGAGAAAAAGGGTGAAAACCTACAAAGGTTATATGTTTGATGTTTAGAAAACAAGATCATGAGTAATGTGAAATTTGGCATAAGCATTTGAAAAAAAATGTCTAAATCTCTGAAAACATTGCTGAAAATGATTTTGGATTGAGTATTCCTTCCTTGAAAAACTTCTAGTAAAAGTTTCAATACCTTTCTATGGAAAGGGTAAAAAGGGAATGAAGAAAAATTACAAAAACTCACAAGTGTGTTTATCTCAAAACTTTTGAAATCTAAAAAAAAGAGTATAAATCTAAAATACTTAAGAGTCCACAGGTGGGTCCTACAAAAGGAAAAACCAAAAATAAACATACATCTTTTGGTCAAACATTTGTCATTCATCAACCATGTACCATCACTGTATCAGGGAGTTCAGGTAACAAAGGTATCAACAGTTTGATTATTTATAAAGAGGATTAGGCCAAATTTTCAAAAATCTTTCACATGGTAATAAGGTTCAGAGAGAACTTTCAAAACCATTGTGAGCAGGCTACCTCACTGTCATAGTCATTTAACAAGGTAATGGTATCAAACAGTGGTTATGAAATTTATTTCAAACCATTGACCATCCTTCTAAAGTTGAGAATGAAGTGATTCTGACCTAATTAAAAGTTACAGTGAATTTTGAAAATGCACCAGATCCAATTGATGTTGTTTTCAGGAAATATTTACTTATTTTACTTGTAAAGATTTTCTTAATAAAACAGGATATGTTGTTCTTCATTTTTCCTAAAGAATGATATATTTTGCATCTTTACTTATTTTAGTTGGTAAAAGTCCAAATTCCTGTCAGGATGTAAAACCCTTTTTGTTTTTGCCTAGGGTCATATATTCTTTGATAACGGGTCAAGAGGAGTTGGTGTTAAGGGTCTGGATCATTTCATTCATAAACTTAGGTCTAAATCTGTAATAAAAGATGATTGTTGACAAGCTTCAAATATTTGGCTGCATATGTTTTACTCTAAATTCTTAAAAGGTTAAAACACAAAATGTGTGGTCAAAGTAAAATGTGATAATCATCTGGGATACTCAATCACTAGCAAAATCTATAGAATGTTTAAAACATTAGGTAGACGTGTGATAAAACCTTGAATGCAAAAACCTGTGAATTCTCTGCATTAAAAATCCATGTAAACCCTGCTGTTATGATTAATTCTGATAAACTTGCATTGAAAATGTGTTTGTCAAGTTTTTGGTTCTGCAGGTAACTCATAATCACTATCAACAGATGCTGGATATGATATTGTGGTTTCACAAGTCAAAATCATTTCCTTCATCAGAGCAGCAGATGTACAAAACAACTGTTAAACCTCATCCAGTGATGCACAAACAGTGTTTGACCAAAGTTGTTTTTTAAACCTCTACCACTACTTTAGCCCTAACCACTGTTGATCAAATCCATCTAAAATGGATTAAAGATCATCAGTGTGCCAAACCCATCTTGAAAATCCTTCCACCTTCTTTTCAAACAGATGTGGGATCACTAAAGTCACCAACAGATGTTAGCTCAGATGATTCACATCTACAGCTTCACCTTTTAAAAACATTAATCCTTCTACAACTCATCCATTTCTCCAAAACACTTGACAACATCAATGAAAATGGTCTCTTTCAAAAGGATCAATCCCAAAACATTTGTCTTCTTGCTGGTCTTCTACCATTCCATCAACAAGTCATGCACCTTGGGGTACTAAAAAGACAGAATGTTAGGTAGATGTCATGTAAGAGGGGCTTCTGCAGTTCAGTGACAACAAGCTTGAAAATCTTGTGCCACAGTCAAAGGATGAGAATCTATTTGGCAAAACGTGGGTCCTCAAAGAACAGTGCATATGCTAGAAGCATGGTTGTCAAGATTTATCATACTCAAACAAGTACAGACACCAAGAGTATGAAAAGATTACATCAGGGGGATATCAATTCATAGGCAATAAACTTAGTGTCTTGACTGTACACATGCATCAGATGTTTCCACAACCACTGAGTGAAGAATATTATGATGCTGTTGTTATTGTTAAAAAGTCCAACTGATTGTAACTTCAAAATATGTTATTGGATCTTGATATAAATTGCTCAAAAGACTTCTTTTATGCAGGACAGTCAAGGAGCTGAAATATATCATCAAAGATTTAGTATCACATTAATTCACCATCATTCACAATCAGATATCACTCTGTGAAGGTTTTCTATGAAAAAGGTTTGATTTCCCTGTCTCATATTCTAACTAAGGGTCAACTGGTAGATGTGCTAACCTAAACATTAGACATATTTACCCTTGAAAAGTTGATCCCTAGGATTGATATGCTTCACATGGATAAATAAGCAAAACTTGTTTGAACATGAATTACAAGCATCAAAATGTTTTCAGAAAATCAAAAATCCATCCTTAAAAATAGCTAAAATGAAAATTTTTCATAAACCTTAAAAGTTTGTCCATAACCACTGTTTTTTGGTTCAAACATCTGTTCTGTTTTATGTTGTACACTGCTGAAAGTCAACCTATATTCTCTTCTTTCCTAATTAATCACTGTTGATAAAACATCAGTGTTTTAATCCACTGATGGGCTATCCACTAATAGTTGAAAATCAGCCACTGTTCTCATTTGTACCATTGCAACCACTGATATTGCTCCATCAGTGGTTTCCTACCAACTGTCCTCCATTATCATCAGAGGTTTTCACGTGGGCAGTACTTGGCCGTCAGATCTTTTGTAACCGCTGCCACGTTAGCATTCACTTTTTCCACCTATAAAACCCTAATCAAAACCCCAAACAGGGTTTTCACTGTTGAATCAAATTCAAAATTCCTTTCTCAAAGAAGTTACCATCAAAATTCTCTCAAAGTCTTTCATTATCTTCTTCCTCTCGCAATGACACTAAAATTGTCACACCCCCAAAATCCACACGCGGAGTATCACCGCTTGGAGGCGTGACATGACCAGGATCAAGCCACCAATCATATTGACCAATACCATTAAGTAAATAAAAACCAAACCCAATATAACTGGTGTTTCAAAATAAACCAAACATGTTTAAGAAATCAGCGGAAGCATAGTAATGTGTAAATAACCAAAACATAGTTTAACGTTCAAATGTTAAGTGTAGGACATAACAGTCCAAATCCCACAACGATTACGCCTCCCTGTGCAAGCTCCAGAAGTACCTAACGACCTGCAATGCATGTAACAACGAGTCAACAACAAAGTTGAGCCAGTTCACAGTTGGTTGTTCAGTTATTGAGTTCATTTCAGAAAAATCGTAAGTTTGTTTCATAACCATGTGTTACCCAGTATCCTTGTTTCCCAAATCTTCACGATATTTAGTGGGGGCTTCCCATGTGCGTTACCAGACCGTACCGTATCGACTACTACGAAAATAAGCTGTGCCCTAAGTCAATGTCTATCATCATTGACCCTTTGCCTTAGTCCATTAGTACACGCCCGTTCGAATAACACGATGTGAGGTTTGTTAAACCTAATAGCGCTATTAACTAATGACCCGCTCACCATTGGCCTCGGCGATTAAGTCGATATAAAATGAGGGACTTCATGATAGAGTTTTGGTCCAGTGTGTTTAATCTTGTTGTCCTACCCAAGGAGGACGAACGTACGTATTCTACCCAAGGAGAATACGCGAGGTTTAATCTTGGCATCCTACCCACGGAGGATGGCCGTACATATCCTACCCAAGTAGAATATGTAGTTTTCCATTTTGTTTTAGTTCATTAACCCATTCCCAACCCTTGGGAATCCCATGCCTTGGAAAGAGTGTGAACTCACCTCGGTTTGCTCGGTATGCTTAATTACTTGTGCACAATTAATTCAATCAAAGCCTATAGTTTGCACATACACACAATCAGTTGACATTCACCAAGTTCGACTAACAGTCAATATCATCATGTAAATGCAAGTAACAACTAACATATAACATTTATCAGTTATACAAGCTCATTCAACCATGCTTTACAATTATCAGTTACTTGTACTATCCTTATTAGTTAACATAGTCTTCACTAACCTAGTTAACTACTAACAGAATTAACCGAGTTACAGTGCTTGATTAATAACTTGACCAAACATACTTGTTTCATCGTGAACCCCTTCGGCGAAACCCCCTGGTTTCATCATGACCCCTTACACGAAACTCCCATGTTTCGTCGTAATCCCCATTGACGAAACTCTCAGGTTTCGTCGACATGTGTTTCGTCGGAAAACATCAGTTAAGTCATGACAGCAGTTACACACAGAAACCCTAATCATCCTGAACAACCGTTTTACACTAACATCAAACAAACAGTCATCATACAGCGCCGTAACCATCAATCATCATATATGTAACCTGTACCCTAAGCATAACAGCTTACTAATCATTCAATCAATTGCACAATCGCCTCATATATACAATCGATAATCATGCAGGTTTACAGGTTCCATATTAGCAAGAATCATCATATAGCTAAAATTTAATTAGTATGGCAGATCCTATGCTAGCATCAACCAATGACAACATGTAAGATTCATGAACCCTGATAACCGAAACATATGATTCTAACAACTCATAGCCACAAAAGATTACAACCGTCACAATTCAATCATCACCAATTCTTATGCAAGGAAATTTATTAGCATCTATAAACCCTAACAAGTATAATACAATAACCATTCGGTTCATCACACATAGCAACCATACTAGATACAAACAGGTTAAGTCGACTAATCGTATACTAACCGGATGAGGAGAAACACAGGATTTCCTAGAAGGATGATGATGAGGGGTGATGGCTGCCGCAGGGAGGTATAGGGGCTCTAGGGTTTTCGGTTGGCACAAGCGTGAAAAATGAAACAACAATACTCAATAAATATACGCGTAACATTCTGGGCCCCTAATGGGCTTCGGCGAAATCCTGGGCCGGCGAAACCCGGCGTTTCGTCGTGATAAAGATGGCGAAACCCTCCTCTGTTTCGTCGAAGTGGTTAATGGCGAAACCCTTGGGTTTCGTCGAACTCATTCAAGGTTTAAATAGTTTAAGTTTCTCAAACAGGTTACATGTTATATCACCAAACATATAGATGCAACAATCACATAACGTCTCCACATATGATCAATATGTACGGTTACAAGGCAAACAAGTCATGTAAACAAACAACTAAACAGTTAACGTACACTTAATGCGAAGATGGAATCTTGGAAATTCGAGTTGTCACAAAAATCGCCATGGCCCTTCCATATAAAACTCCTCATAATTACTTTTGCATACTTGAAAAACTAAGTGACAACACAACATTCGACTCCGTTATTGACGCCCTTTCATCCCATTGGTTTGGAATGTCGTCTCGAAATTCTATAGTAGCTTCAGCCTCAATAGTGGATGCACTGTTCTCGAACAACTGGGGATACTTGAGTTTCATTTGGTCTTCTCGTTCCAAGGTATACTCTGGGCCATGACGGGAGTTCCAATGAACTCGAACAAGAGGGATTCTGGTACGTTTGAGAATCTTAACATCTTGGTTTGTAATCTCTACAGGTTCTTCGACGAATCGCAGCTGATCATCGATAGTGAGCTCCTTCAAAGGAACTATGAGGGTCTCATCTGACAGACACTTCTTCAGATTCGACACGTGAAAAACGTTGTGAACTCCACTGAGTTCTACTGGTAGGTTTAGCTTGTAGGCCACTTTGCCTATTTTCTCTATAATTTCGAAAGGTCCAACGTATCGTGGGTTAAGTTTGCCTCGTTTGCCAAAACGAACTACACCTATCCAAGGTGAGACTTTAAGTAGCACCCGATCCCCAACCTGGAACTTGAGTGGTTTCCTGCGCTTATCAGCGTAGCTTTTCTGACGGTCACGAGTTGCCGCCATTCGTTGTCTTATCTGTGCAATTCTTTCCGTTGTGTCCACTACAAGTTCTGGACCCATGATCTGGCTGTCACCCACTTTTGCCCAACAAAGAGGTGATCGGCATTTACCCCCGTACAATGCCTCAAACGGAGCGGCTTGAATGCTGGTGTGGTAACTGTTATTATACGAAAACTCCACTAACGGGAGATGTTTTTCCCTGCCGTTGCCAAAATCAATCACATATGCCCTAAGCATGTCTTCAAGGATTTGGATGGTGCGTTCAGACTGCCCATCCGTTTACGGGTGATAAGCTGTGCTCATGTCTAATCGAGAGCCAAAAGATTTGTGCATTGCTTGCCACAGTTCTGAAGTAAAACGTGCATCACGATCAGAGATAATAGAAGTTGGCACCCCGTGCCTCGAGACAACTTCCTTAAGGTAAACATCTACTAGGGTGGAGAACTTATCTGTTTCCTTGATAGCCAAGAAGTGTGCAGACTTTGTGAGTCGATCAACGATCACCCAAATAGTATCATTTCCACGTTGGGATCTAGGCAGGCTAGTAACAAAATCCATGGAAATTTGTTCCCATTTCCATTGTGGTATTTCTGGTTGTTGGAGTAGGCCCGATGGTTTCTGATATTCAGTCTTGACTCTCGCACAAGTCAAACACTTGCTAACTTAAGTTGCTATGTAAGCTTTCATGCTAGGCCACCAGTATGTAGTCTTCAAGTCGTGGTACATCTTATCCGAACCAGGATGTACCAAATAACGTGACTTATGTGCTTCATCCATCACCAGCTCGTGGAAGTTTCCATAAAGCGGGACCCAGATGCGCCCTGCAACATAGTAAGCGCCGTCTTCCTTTTGTTCTAATCGTTTCTTTGATCCACGTAGGGACTCCTCCCTAACGTTCTCCGCTTTTAATGCTTCAACCTGAGCATCTCGAATATGAGTAGGAAGACTAGATTGGATGGTGAGTTGTAAAGCACGTACGCGTTTAGGTGTAGTATCCTTTCGACTGAGGGAGTCGGCCACAACATTGGCTTTGCCCGGATGGTACTTAATTGCGCATTCGTAATCATTCAATAGCTCGACCCATCGACGTTGTCGCATGTTCAACTCCTTTTGCTTGAAGATATGCTCGAGACTCCTGTGATCGGTGTAGATGGTGCACTTGGTACCGTACAGGTTATGTCTCCTTATTTTGAGTGCGAAAACAACAGCTCCCAGCTCTAGATCATGTGTAGTGTAATTCCTTTCGTGAACTTTAAGTTGGCGTGATGCATAAGCAATGACTTTATCCTGTTGCATTAACACACAACCAAGACCCTGAATTGACGCGTCACAATAAACCACGAAATCGTCTGTGCCCTCTGGCAATGAAAGAATAGGTGCGCTACAAAGTTTATCCTTTAAGTGCTGAAATGCTGATTCCTGTGCATTACTCCAACGATAGGTAATGCCTTTCTGAGTTAGTGAGGTGAGGGGTTGTGCAATCTTGGTGAAATCCTTGATGAACCTTCTATAGTAGCCCGCCAAACCCAAGAATTGGCGGATTTCTGTTGGTGTACGGGGTGCAGGCCAATCCTTGATCGAGTCTACCTTGGATGGATCAACGTGTATTGACGTGTGCGTATATATACATAATTATGCAATGAAATTACACACGATTTGGTTTTAAATTTATAAAAGTGATTATTACTTTTACATCAAAACACACACAAAAGAGGCAAGTGTACCGCGTCATATATGTAGTAAAGTATCGGTAAGAACCAAGTATCGATCCAAGGAAATGGGCGGAGAAATAATACTAGACCTTTGTCACTAAACTACTGGTAAAAACATAAGTTTTGTGATTTTAATTAAACTAAAGTAAGCATAAACAAATACATATAAAAACATAGTAGATAATAAATAAATAGCCTTGCTTAATACACAACCAAAGCATGTCAACTAAGTCGGTTTTGGCAATAGAAGCATTCGGTCAATTTTCCAGTTTAAGACAATTAGTATCCCTTTCGGGAATCCTAACATGAAAATCATTCGGAAAGCTAAAACGATAAACACACTTTAACCTCCTAAAACTGTTCTTTAACGTGCAATTGATAAATGTCTATGAAAATCTCTTAAAAATAAGTTAGTCATCCGTTAGGAGTTTTCTAACCGCACTTAATCAAGGAAAGTGACACCGATAAACACAATGTAACCACCGAGACAAGCATAAACTAGATTAAATCACAACCGAGTTCATTTTACAAATCTTAAACATAAATTCATCAAGAAAGCAATTTTGGCCTAAACTACTAACAAGATTAGCAATTCATGTTAAGAATTTATAACAACACCATCTAACCCGTTAAGGTCCTTCCGTGAGGGCAAGCTTTCTTGATTAACAATAATTACATTTTATTAAATCACTAACCATTTCTAGTATCATGATGCACATATTTTAACCAAGCTAAACTAGTTAACAAAGTTTAAAGTTTACTAATACAAGATTAATTAAGCTTCATTTTTCAACTATCTTAACTAACCAAGCATCAATCATCCAACACAATTACTTATAATCAAGAAATCAATATCAATAACAAGGTTGCAAACTAATCATCAAAGATTAACATAGAAAATACTTCAAAATGTCATTACAAACAAAGATTAACACACTAATCGTTATAATCAAGCAAGGGATTGTTGTGTTTTTGCCCAATGGCTACAATAATACATAAACATTAATCTAAATGCTTGAAAGATTAACAAAATCATGGAACGATTAGAAAACCAAACCATAAACAAGCATAAGATTAAGAATCCGGATAGTAATGGAGCTAAACGGCGAAATGTGGCTTGAATCCGGGTCAAAAGCAAAGCCTCCGGAGCCTGTAAAATCGCCTGTGAAGCTCCCAAAATTCCAGAATATCGAGCAGAATGTTTCTGCAAGTTTTTTATATAATTTCGATGTCGCACGGTCGTGCGTCCTGTTGCACGACCGTTCACTTTAAGCAATTATTGGAGTATGGTGCACCATACTGCATGAAGTCATCAGATCTTTGACCAGATTCGATACCGCACAACCGTTCTCTGATTGGCACGATCGTTCGTTTCTGAGATCATGTTGCACGCCTAGTCGCACTGGTCGTTCAGTTCCGAGGTTTGGCTGGATCATCGGATCCGCACGTGGTGCAAGATATGGAACGCCCGTGCATCACCGGAATACCTTGATTTCCTTGCACACCGAGTTGCACGTTCGTTCACTGCCGGACTGATTTGCATTTGTCGGAGATGCACGGTCGTGCATTGGGTCGCACGACTGTTCCATACGCCCAGGTCAGTTTTCTTAACAGAATGTTCGCAGCTTCGTCGTTTTGTCCGGAAAGTCCTCGTTTTCGCTATCATCTTGCCTGGTGTGCTGTTTTTGGCCTGTAAACAAAAGTGTAGATGATTAAGCATCCGAATGACGGTTTTACGGCCGAAAATGCATAAAATAGGGGTAAAACGGGGGACTAAAATATGTGTAAATTAGCGAATATCAAATCTCCCCACACTTGAACCTTGCTTGTCCTCAAGCAAGCTAAACTAAAAAGAAATAAAAGACAGAATCAAAGAATAACGATAATTTACACAATATTTTATTGAAACTACTATAGACGGTTAGCCGGTTTTTCGAAAGACAACATCAAAAGACTCAAACCCAACAAGCATATGCAAATATATAGCGACAACCAAAAAGCCGTGACTTCACATTTAATTGACTCAACATGTTAATCTTCACACAACTCACAATGTTCACACACACTCGGTTTTATTTATGAAACATACATAAAATGTGTACGTGCAAACACTCAACGCCTCGTCAATGAAATGTGTAATATCATAAGCTTGTCATAAGATCTCGTCTCCACCAACTAACATGCGAAAAAGTGTAAATCAAGAGGTCTTTACGGGTTGTAACGTTAGGCTTGGGCGAAGGGTATGGAAATGGATATTTAAAGTGGCGAAAATGGTCAAAACTCGGTAGTAGCGTTTAACTAGCAACAAACAATACAACTATACATACATATGCCTTAAAAAGGCGACTATTGCGCAATCGAGCTCATCAACTATATCTCATCATTTTATCAATCAAAATTGCTCGAATTTTGTCTACTTCACCCTATTTTAGGGCGTTTTATTTTCTGTTTTTTTTCATAAAGCATATAAACTAATGGATTTATACAATGAAACATAAACAACAACAAGCGCTAGTTAAACGATTATTTTGACCGAGTTTCAACACTAAAAGGTTTAAAACATAAAAAGGCTAAATATGGCTAAGTGGGCGATTATGTTGGGTAAACAAAGGTAAACGGGAAAGCTCGACATGGTTAATCCTAAAGGGTAATGTAAAGTTTACGGGAGACACAACACAAAGAACAAGGCTAACAACAAATGGGTAATCTAAGTGCCTCTATCACTTTTACACAATTCCGCAAGTTCATGGTCTTAACAAGCATACTAGTGACAAGTTCTAAATTACACATGACATCCGGCTCACTCCTACTCCGAAATGAACAAATATATAACAATATCAAGGCTCAAACATGCTCACGTAACGGAAGGAATGGGTAAAAGTGTGAAAACTATCATGCAAGTCTTTCTTTGTTTGTCACGCTTTCCGGTTTTCTTTTCAAAATTTATTTTGCTTGTCGAGTTTTTATCAAGTCCGAAGGTTTCTAAAACACATCCAACCGGTTTATTTACTAAAATATATACAAAATACAGATATTTTTGAATGATTTTTCTGATTTTTTTTTACAAAGTTAACAAGTTAAACCCCTCCCCACACTTGAACTTCGCATTGTCCCCAATGCGAAACCCGAAATATAGAGAAAAAATAGAATAACACTCCCCTGAAGATGATTTAGATGAAACGAGTCTCCAAAGCTGCTTCTGTGGTGTGCTCCGGTCCAAGATTTGCTTCTAAAATCTATAATGATGTCACAAAGCAAAGCAAAGCAAAGCAAAGCAAAACAATACACAATGGAGAATCTAGTCGCAACATAAACTATGATCTAGATAATAATAACAATAATAATCATCCATACATAAACTGACAAAATAAAAGACAATGTCTGAAAATAAAACACATATCCGAGGGTGTTTGAAATAGTAGCCAAAATGAACACCCGATAAATACACTACTAAAAGATAGAACTTTTTTTTTAAATGCCCCTGACCATGCTCACGGTAGTGCGGATTTTCGCACGGGCGTGCGGATCCGATGTTGACCCATTCTAGCACGTTGACCTCGGTAATGCACGGGGGTGCGACTCGAGGTGCAGGCCAGCCCGAAATCGCACGGGCGTGCGACCCATGGCACGGCCGTGCGAGATCTGCAGACATGTCTGTTAACTGCAGAATGCAGTTTCAGCGTCCGAATTGACCATTTTTCGCCATTTTTACCATTCGCACGCTGTTATAACATTATTTCAACCTAGACCCTACGCTCGGCACGTTTAAAAACTGTACAAACTAACGAAATCTACCAAACACACCTAAATTACTCTAAAACGACAAAAGCACAAAAAAAGACAATTTTACCCCTAAAGCGCTTAAGTCGCTCTTGCTACATTTTTAAATCACGAGTCAGTAGCGTAGACTCATGCTAATTTTTTGTCGGCGAGTCGATAGCAAGACTCATGCTAAATTTTTTTCGGCGAGTCGATAGCAAGACTCATGTCCCCACACTTGTTACATGTGCGGGTCATTACCACGCCCCTTCAAATGCTAATATATTTTTTTTTTGAAAGGAAACAGAATATTATTTTAAATGGGCTGAAACTTTTATACAAATTCGAAAATGGACCCGAAATTTTATAAAAATTACAACAATAAAAATAATCGAATCGGCTAATGTAAAAAATGATTTTTCAAAGCCGAAAACTCAAAGAATAAATAAATAAATAAATCCGGATTCGAACAAATAAATGGAACAAAAATTTACAAGTGTACAAAATAATCTCGAAAATGAATAAAATCAAGAAATATTAACAAATAAATAATCAAGAAAATATTCACAAATATTAACAAATATATACACCGATAAAACAATGACTCGGGTCATTCCTAAAGCTCGCCATTTCCCCGGCAACGGCGCCAAAAATTTGACGTGTGCGTATATATACATAATTATGCAATGAAATTACACACGATTTGGTTTTAAATTTATAAAAGTGATTATTACTTTCACATCAAAACACACACGAAAGAGGCAAGTGTACCCCGTCATATATGTAGTAAAGTATTGGTAAGAACCAAGTATCGATCCAAGGAAATGGGCGGAGAAATAATACTAGACCTTTGTCACTAAACTACCGGTAAAAACATAAGTTTTGTGATTTTAATTAAACTAAAGTAAGCATAAACAAATACATATAAAAACATAGTAGATAATAGATAAATAGCCTTGCTTAATACACAACCAAAGCATGTCAACTAAGTCGGTTTTGGCACTAGAAGCATTCGGTCAATTTTCCATTTTAAGACAATTAGTATCCCTTTCGGGAATCCTAACATGACAATCATTCGGAAAGCTAAAACGATAAACACACTTTAACCACCTAAAACTGTTCTTTAACGTGCAATTGATAAATGTCTATGAAAATCTCTTAAAAATAAGTTAGTCATCCGTTAGGAGTTTTCTAACCGCACTTAATCAAGGAAAGCGACACCGATAAACACAATGTAACCACCGTGACAAGCATAAATTAGATTAAATCACAACCGAGTTCATTTTACAAATCTTAAACATAAATTCATCAAGAAAGCAATTTTGGCCTAAACTACTAACAAGATTAGCAATTCATGTTAAGAATTTATAACAACACCATCTAACCCGTTAAGGTCCTTCCGTGAGGGCAAGCTTTCTTGATTAACAATAATTACATTTTATTAAATCACTAACCATTTCTAGTATCATGATGCACACATTTTAACCAAGCTAAACTAGTTAACAAAGTTTAAAGTTTACTAATACAAGATTAATTAAGCTTCATTTTTCAACTATCTTAACTAACCAAGCATCAATCATCCAACACAATTACTTATAATCAAGAAATCAATATCAATAACAAGGTTGCAAACTAATCATCAAAGATTAACATAGAAAATACTTCAAAATGTCATTACAAACAAAGATTAACACACTAATGGTTATAATCAAGCAAGGGATTGTTGTGTTTTTGCCCAAAGGCTACAATAATACATAAACATTAATCTAAATGCTTGAAAGATTAACAAAATCATGGATAGATTAGAAAACCAAACCATAAACAAGCATAAGATTAAGAATCCGGATAGTAATGGAGCTAAACGGCAAAATGTGGCTTGAATCCGGGTCAAAAGCAAAGCCTCCGGAGCCTGTAAAATCGCCTGTGAAGCTCCCAAAATTCCAGAATATCGAGCAGAATGTTTCTGCAAGTTTTTTATATAATTTCGATGTCGCACGGTCGTGTGTCCTGTTGCACGACCGTTCACTTTAAGCAATTATTGGAGTATGGTGCACCATACTGCATGAAGTCATCAGATCTTTGACCAGATTCGATACCGCACGACCGTTCTCTGATTGGCACGATCGTTCGTTTCCGAGATCATGTTGCACGCCGAGTCGCACTGGTCGTTCAGTTCCGAGGTTTGGCTGGATCATCGGATCCGCACGTGGTGCAAGATATGGAACGCCCGTGCATCACCGGACTGCCTTGATTTCCTTGCACACCGAGTTGCACGTTCGTTCACTGCCGGACTGATTTGCATTTGTCAGAGATGCACGGTCGTGCATTGGGTCGCACGACCGTTCCATACGCCCAGGTCAGTTTTCTTAACAGAATGTTCGCAGCTTCGTCGTTTTGTCCGGAAAGTCCTCGTTTTTGCTATCATCTTGTCTGGTATGCTGTTTTAGGCCTGTAAAAAAAAGTGTAGATGATTAAGCATCCGAATGATGGTTTTATGGCCGAAAACGCATAAAATAGGGGTAAAACGGGGGACAAAAATATGAGTAAATTAGCGAATATCATGTATCCCATCCTTGTTTACCACGTGGCCTAGAAAGTGAACTTCACTAAGCCAAAAGTCGCATTTCGAAAACTTAGCGTACAACTGTTCTGTTCGGAGGAGTTCCAAAATAAGCCGTAGATGGTGCTCGTGTTCCTCCTGACTCTTCGAATAGATCAGGATGTCGTCGATGAAAACAATAACGAACTTATCCGGGTAAGGCTTGCACAATCTGTTCATAGGATCCATGAAAACTGCAGGTGCATTCGTCAATCCGAATGGCATAACCAGAAACTCGTATTGTCCATACCGAGTCCTGAACGCTGTCTTAGAGATGTCCTCGTCTCGGACTCTCAGTTGATGGTAGCCTGACCTCAGGTTAATCTTCGAATAGTAGCTCGACCCTTGCAACTGATTGAACAAGTCATCAATACGTGGAAGAGGATAGCGATTTTTTACAGTCACCTTGTTGAGTTCGCGGTAGTCAATACACATCCTGAAAGTACCATCTTTCTTCTTCACAAATAATACTGGTGCTCCCCAGGGCGAAGAGCTAGGATGTATGAAACCCTTGTCCAAGAGCTCTTGCAGTTGCGTGGACAGTTCTTCAAGTTCTGATGGGGCTAAGCGATATGGTGCTCGAGCTATTGGTGCTGCTCCAGGAGCTAGCTCGATCTGAAACTCAACTTGACGGTGGAGTGGAAGACCTGGTAATTCCTTAGGAAACACTTGAGGAAAATCGCGTACAATTGGAATATCTTCTATCTTCTTCTCTTTCGTTGTTGCGTCAGTAACGAGGGCTAAAATAGTAGTGTGGCCCTTTCGCAAACACTTCTGAGCCTTAAGGAAGGAGATGATGCCCACAACAGCACCACTCTTGTCGCCTTGAATCACGAGAGGTTCTTTACCAGAACGGGAATACGAACGATCTTCTCCTTGCAAAGGATCTCTGCTTGCTGTTGTGATAACCAATCCATCCTAATGACGATGTCGAAACTACCCAAAACTATAGGAATGAGATCGATAGAGAAGGTCTGACCAGCGAGGACAACATTACAACCCTTAACTATGTGTGTGGCCTCTAAACTTTTACCGTTTGCTAACTCTACGACATGCTTGGTGTTCAAAAGTGTTGGTGCGCGTTTTAGCATTTGACTAACTTTTAGAGACACATAACTGGTATCGGCACCCGAATCAAATAAAACAGTAACATAAAAGTCGTCGAAAAGAAACTTACCCATCACCACGTTAGGATCATTTCTTGCGTCACCCTGACCAATCACGAACGCTCGACCCCTGGCACCATTGCCGTCGTTATTACCCCCGTTGTTATTCCCGTTCCTTTGATTATTGTTGTTATTCTGATTCTGGTTTAACTGGGGGCAGTTTCTCTTGAAGTGACCTTCAGCACCACACTGAAAGCATCCCCTGTTACCCTGCTGTTGCTGCGGCGGATTCTGTGGAGCCTGCTGTTGTTGTTGACGATTCTGATTTGCAGGTCGTGAGCTCCTGCAATCCTTAGCTTCATGACCCATCTTGAGACACCTCTGACATCGACCCTTGTTGCACTGACCACGATGGTGTCTGTTGCATTTGTTGCACTTTGGGTGGTTTCCTCGATATCCACCCTGCCCTTGACTACCAGAAGATTGCTGTCCAGGACTCTGGTAGTCATCAATCTTTCGCTGCTGTGCCTGGGACTGAACTGTAGTCAAACCCTTGCTGGAGGCTCCATCCCATTTTCTCTTGTTGTCACTAGGAATAGCAGAAGTAGTAGTAGTAGTAGTACCGATACGCTTAGGCAGTTTGTTCTGTTCCACTGCCTGGTCTGTGAGACGATGAGCAAGACGAATAACATCCTGGATGGTAGCAAGGTTAGCCAAAGTCACATGGCTTTGAATCTCTGGTACTAAGCCTTTGAGGTACAGCTCAATACGCTTGATGGGAGGATCCACCATAGTTGGACGCAAGATTGCCAGCTCGTTGGATCGCTTCGTATACGCCTCTATCTCTGACCCCGTCATCTTCAGGTTAAAGAACTCCACTTCCAGCTTGTGGATGTCATCACGATTACAATATTCTCGCTTAATCAGCTCCTTGAAGTCGTTCCATGGGGTGGCATTAGCAGCAACTATCCCCAGCATTAAAACCTGAGTGTTCCACCACGTGAGCGCTATGCCCTCGAGAGTACCAGTAGCATACTTCACCCTACGAGCCTCAGGGCATTCACACATCTCGAAAATAGACTCGAGCTTCTCTAACTAGTGGAGGAGGCCTACAGCTCCTTCAGTGCCGTTGAAAGTAGTAGGACGACAGTCCATAAAAGTCTTGAACGTGCACACAGGCGGCTGAGCATGCTGACCTGTTGCGTATAACAGAACAGGACAAAGTTAAACACAAGAGTTGGTTTACTAGTGTTGGATCTAAAGATCCTGGAGTGAGTTGCGACTGCAGGGTATACCTCCTACTTGAGCGGCTGCAAGTGCCGCAGCAACTTGTTCGTTGATCAAAGCCGTCAACTGGGCTTGAGTTAGGTTAACGCGTCAACTCATGATCTTCATATCAAAGGAAACATAGGTGAGAAAGGTTCGCGAAAGTGCGATGACAGAAGAGAGTAAGCACACATGTGTTTTCAAACAATAGTTGTTACGTTCATCTAAGCATACCATAAGCAAAGTTCTATGTAACTAGCAAGTAGGAAATATAAACATAAACCATATCACCTATAGTGTTGAGCCTTGCACGTGGAGCGAAGCGTCGTTGTGGATCGTTGAGCACTGTACAGGTTATAGTCTGGTTTTACCAAAAAGCTTTTCCCCTTTTTAAAACCAAGTTCACTATAACCAATGGCTCTGATACCAATCTGTCACACCCCCAAAATCCACACGCGGAGTATCACCGCTTGGAGGCGTGACATGACCAGGATCAAGCCACCAATCATATTGAACAATACCATTAAGTAAATAAAAACCAAAACCAATATAACTAGTGTTTCAAAATAAACCAAACATGTTTAAGAAATCAGCGGAAGCATAGTAATGTGTAAATAACCAAAACATAGTTTAACGTTCAAATGTTAAGTGTAGGACATAACAGTCCAAATCCCACAACGATCACGCCTCCCCGTGCAAGCTCCAGAAGTACCTAACGACCTGCAAGGCATGTAACAACGAGTCAACAACAAAGTTGAGCGAGTTCACAGTTGGCTGTTCAGTTATTGAGTTCATTTCAGAAAAATCGTAAGTTTGTTTCATAACCATTTGTTACCCAGTATCCTTGTTTCCCAAATCTTCACGATATTTAGTGGGGGCTTCCCATGTGCGTTACCAGACCGTACCATATCGACTACTACGAAAATAAGTTGTGCCCTAAGTCAATGTCTATCATCATTGACCCTTTGCCTTAGTCCATTAGTACACGCCCGTTCGAACGACACGGTGTGAGGTTTGTTAAACCTAATAGCGCTATTAACTAATGACCCGCTCGCCATCGGCCTCGGCGATTAAGTCGATATAAAATGAGGGACTTCATGATAGAGTTTTGGTCCAGTGTGTTTAATCTTCTTGTCCTACCCAAGGAGGACGAACATACGTATTCTACCCAAGCAGAATACGCGAGGTTTAATCTTGGCATCCTACCCACGGAGGATGGCCGTACATATCCTACCCAAGGAGAATATGTAGTTTTTCATTTTGTTTTAGTTCATTAACCCATTCCCAACCCTTGGGAATCCCATGCCTTGGAAAGAGTGTGAACTCACCTCGGTTTACACGGTATGCTTAATTACTTGTGCACAATTAATTCAATCAAAGCCTATAGTTTGCACGTACACACAATCAGTTGACATTCACCAAGTTCGACTAACAGTCAAGATCATCACGTACATGCAAGTAACAACTAACACATAACATTTATCAGTTATACAAGCTCATGCAACCATGCTTTACAATTATCAGTTACTTGTGCTATCCTTATTAGTTAACATAGTCTTCACTAACCTAGTTAACTACTAACAGAATTAACCGAGTTACTGTGCTTGATTAATAACTTGAAGAAACATACTTGTTTCGTCGTGAACCCCTTCGGCGAAGCCCCCTGGTTTGATCGTGACCCCTTACACGAAACTCCAATGTTTCGTCGTAATCCCCATCGACGAAACTCTCAGGTTTCATCGACATGCGTTTCGTCAGAAAACATCAGTTACGTCGTGACAACAGTTACACACAGAAACCCTAATCATCCTGAACAACCGTTTTACACTAACATCAAACAAACAGTCATCATACAGCGCCGTAACCATCGATCATCATATATGTAACCTGTACCCTAAGCATAACAGCTTGCTAATAATTCAATGAATTGCACAATCGTCTCATATACACAATCGATAATCATGCAGGTTTACCGGTTCCATATTAACAAGAATCATCATATAGCTAAAATTTAATTAGTATAGTCAGATCCTATGCTAGCATCAACCAATGACAGCATGTAAGATTCATGAACCCTGATAACCGAAACGTATGATTCTAACAACTCATAGCCACAAAAGATTACAACCGTCACAATTCAATCATCACCAATTCTTATGCAAGGAAATTTATTAGCATCTATAAACCCTAACAAGTATAATACAATAACCATTCGGTTCATCACACATAGCAACCATACTAGATACAAACAGGTTAAGTCGACTAATCGTATACTAACCAGTTGAGGAGAAACACAGGATTTCCTAGAAGGATGATGATGAGGGGTGATGGCTGCCAGAGGGAGGTATAGGGGCTCTAGGGTTTTCGGTTGGCACAAGCGTGACGAATGAAACATCAATACTCAATAAATATACGCGTAACGTTCTGGGCCCCTAATGGGCTTCGGCGAAATCCTGGGCCGGTGAATCCCGGCGTTTCGTTGTGATAAAGATGGCGAAACCCTCCTCTGTTTCGTCGAAGTGGTTAATGGCGAAACCCTTGGGTTTCGTCGAACTCATTCAAGGTTTAAATAGTTTAAGTTTTTCAAACAGGTTACATGTTATATCACCAAACATATAGATGCAACAATCACATAACGTCTCCACATATGATCAATATGTACGGTTACAAGGCAAACAAGTCATGTAAACAAACAACTAAACAGTTAACGTACAATTAATGCGAAGATGGAATCTTGGAAACTCGAGTTGTCACATTATCCCCAACTTGAAAGAAATTTCGTCCCGAAATTTAGCACGAGGTTACTGAGGAAGCTAGTTGTGTTACGTGGTTTTCCTGGTTTTCCTGGGGTGTCACATCATCCCCCCATTGGTTTGGAATTTCGTCCTGAAATTATGTAGTAGCTTCAGCCTCAGTAGTGGTTGCACTGTTCTCGAACAACTGGGGATACTTGAGTTTCATTTGGTCTTCTCGTTCCCAGGTATACTCTGGGCCACGACGGGAGTTCCAACGAACTCGAACAAGAGGGATTCTGGTACGTTTAAGAATCTTAACGTCTCGGTCTGTAATCTCTACAGGTTCTTCGATGAATCGCAGCTGATCATCGATAGTGAGCTCCTTCAAAGGAACTATGAGGGTCTCATCTGACAGACACTTCTTCAGATTCGACACGTGAAAAACGTTGTGAACTCCACTGAGTTCTACTGGTAGGTTTAGCTTGTAGGCCACTTTGCCTATTTTCTCTATAATTTCGAAAGGTCCAACGTATCGTGGGTTATGTTTACCTCGTTTGCCAAAATGAACTACACCTTTCCAAGGTGAGACTTTAAGTAGCACCCGATCCCCAACCTGGAACTCGAGTGGTTTCTTGCGCTTATCAGCGTAGCTTTTCTGACGGTCACGAGCTGCCGCCCTTCGTTGTCTTATCTGTGCAATTCTTTCCGTTGTGTCCACTACAAGTTCTGATCATCGATAGTGAGCTCCTTCAAAGGAACTATGAGGGTCTCATCTGACAGACACTTCTTCAGATTCGACACGTGAAAAACGTTGTGAACTCCACTGAGTTCTACTGGTAGGTTTAGCTTGTAGGCCACTTTGCCTATTTTCTCTATAATTTCGAAAGGTCCAACGTATCGTGGGTTATGTTTACCTCGTTTGCCAAAATGAACTACACCTTTCCAAGGTGAGACTTTAAGTAGCACCCGATCCCCAACCTGGAACTCGAGTGGTTTCTTGCGCTTATCAGCGTAGCTTTTCTGACGGTCACGAGCTGCCGCCCTTCGTTGTCTTATCTGTGCAATTCTTTCCGTTGTGTCCACTACAAGTTCTGGACCCGTGATCTGGCTGTCACCCACTTCTGCCCAACAAAGAGGTGGTCGGTATTTACACCCGTACAATGCCTCAAACGGAGCAGCTTGAATGCTGGTGTGGTAATTGTTATTATATGAAAACTCCACTAATGGGAGATGTTTTTCCCTGCCGTTGCCAAAATCAATCACACATGCCCTAAGCATGTCTTCAAGGGTTTGGATGGTGCGTTCAGACTGCCCATCCGTTTGCGGGTGATAAGCTGTGCTCATGTCTAATCGAGAGCAAAAAGATTTATGCATTGCTTGCCACAGTTCTGAAGTAAAACGTGCATCACGATCAGAGATAATAGAGGTTGGCACCCCGTGCCTCGAGACAACTTCCTTAAGGTAAACATCTGCTAGGGTGGAGAACTTATCCGTTTCCTTGATAGCCAAGAAGTGTGCAGACTTTGTGAGTCGATCCACGATCACCCAAATAGTATCATTTCCACGTTGGGATCTATGCAGGCTAGTAACAAAATCCATGGAAATTTGTTCCCATTTCCATTGTGGTATTTCTGGTTGTTGGAGTAGGCCAGATGGTTTCTGATATTCAGTCTTGACTTTCGCACAAGTCAAACACTTGCTAACGTAAGTTGCTATGTGAGCTTTCATGCTAGGCCACCAGTACGTAGTCTTCAAGTCGTGGTACATCTTATCCGAACCAGGATGTACCGAATAACGTGACTTATGTGCTTCATCCATTACCAACTCGCGTAAGTTTCCATAAAGCGGGACCCAGATGCGCCCTGTAACGTAGTAAGCGCCGTCTTCCTTTTGTTCTAATCGTTTCCTTGATCCACGTAGGGACTCCGCCCTGACGTTCTCTGCTTTTAATGCTTCAACCTGAGCATCTCGAATCTGAGTAGGAAGACTAGATTGGATGGTGAGTTGTAAAGCACGTACGCGTTTAGGTGTAGTATCCTTTCGACTGAGGGCGTCGGCCACAACATTGGCTTTGCCCGGATGGTACTTAATTGCGCATTTGTAATCATTCAATAGCTCGACCCATCGACGTTGCCGCATGTTCAACTCCTTTTGCTTGAAGATATGCTCGAGACTCCTGTGATCGGTGTAGATGGTGCACTTGGTACCGTACAGGTAATGTCTCCATATCTTGAGTGCGAAAACAACAGCTCCCAGCTCCAGATCATGTGTAGTGTAATTCCTTTCGTGAACTTTAAGTTGGCGTGATGCATAAGCAATGACTTTATCCCGTTGCATCAACACACAACCAAGACCCTGAATTGACGCATCACAATAAACCACCAAATCGTCTGTGCCCTCTGGCAATGAAAGAATAGGTGCGCTACAAAGTCTATCCTTTAAGTGCTGAAATGCTGATTCCTGTGCATTACTCCAACGATAGGTAATGCCTTTCTGAGTTAGTGAGGTGAGGGGTTGTGCAATCTTGGAGAAATCCTTGATGAACCTTCTATAGTAGCCCGCCAAACCCAAGAATTGGCGGATTTATGTTGGTGTACGGGGTGCAGGCCAGTCCTTGATCGAGTCTACCTTGAATGGATCAACGTGTATCCCATCCTTGTTTACCACGTGGCCTAGAAAGTGAACTTCACTAAGCCAAAAGTCGCATTTCGAAAACTTAGCGTACAACTGTTCTGTTCGGAGGAGTTCCAAAATAAGCCGTAGATGGTGCTCGTGTTCCTCCTGACACTACGAATAGATCAGGATGTCGTCGATGAAAACAATAACGAACTTATCCAGGTAAGGCTTACACACTCTGTTCATATGATCCATGAAAACTGCAGGTGCATTCGTCAATCCGAATGGCATAACCAGAAACTCGTAATGTCCATACCGAGTCCTGAACGCCGTCTTAGAGATGTCCTCGTCTCGGACTCTCAGTTGATGGTAGCCTGACCTCAGGTCAATCTTCGAATAGTAGCTCGACCCTTGCAACTGATTGAACAAGTCATCAATACGTGGAAGAGGATAGCGATTTTTTACAGTCACCTTGTTGAGTTCGCGGTAGTCAATACACATCCTGAAAGTACCATCTTTCTTCTTCACAAATATTACTGGTGCTCCCCAGGGCGAAGAGCTAGGACGTATGAAACCCTTGTCCAAGAGCTCTTGCAGTTGCGTGGACAGTTCTTCAAGTTTTGATGGGGCTAAGTGATATGGTGCTCGAGCTATTGGTGCTGCCCCAGGAGCTAGCTCGATCTGAAACTCAACCTGATGGTGGAGTGGAAGACCTGGTAATTCCTCAGGAAACACTTGAGGAAAATCGCGTATAATTGGAATATCTTATATCTTCTTCTCTTTCGTTGTTGCGTCAGTAACGAGGGCTAACATAGCAGTGTGGCCCTTTCGCAAACACTTCTGAGCCTTAAGGAAGGAGATGATGCCCACAACAGCACCACTCTTGTCACCTTGAATCACGAGAGGTTCTTTACCAGAACGGGGAATACGAACGATCTTCTCCTTGCAAAGGATCTCTGCTTGCTGTTGCGATAACCAATCCATCCTAATGACGATGTCGAAACTACCCAAAACTATAGGAATGAGATCGATAGAGAAGGTCTGACCAGCGAGGACAAGATTACAACCCTTAACTATGTGTGTGGCCTCTAAACTTTTACCGTTTGCTAACTCTATGACATGCTTGGTGTTCAAAAGTGTTGGTACGCGTTTAAGCATTTGACTAACTTTTAGAGACACATAACTGGTATCGGCACCCGAATCAAATAAAACAGTAACATAAAAGTCGTCGAGAAGAAACTTACCCATCACCACGTTAGGATCATTCCTTGCGTCACCCTGACCAATCAAGAACGCTCGACCCCTGGCACCATTGTTGTCGTTATTACCCCCGTTGTTATTCCTGTTCCCTTGATTATTGTTGTTATTCTGATTCTGGTTCAACTGGGGGCAGTTTCTCTTGAAGTGACCTTTAGCACCACACTGAAAGCATCCCCTGTTACCCTGCTGTTGCTGCGGCGGATTCTGTGGAGCCTGCTGTTGTTGTTGACGATTCTGATTTGCAGGTCGTGAGCTCCTGCAATCCTTAGCTTCATGACCCATCTTGAGACACCTCTGACATCGACCCTTGTTGCACTGACCACTATGGTGTCTGTTGCATTTGTTGCACTTTGGGTGGTTTCCTTGATATCCACCCGGCCCTTGACTACCAGAAGATTGTTGTCCAGGACTCTGGTAGTCATCAATCTTTCACTACTGTGCCTGGGACTGAACTGTAGTCAAACCCTTGCTGGAGGCTCCATCCCATTTTCTCTTGTTGTCACTAGGAATAGCAGAAGTAGTAGTAGTAACGATACGCTTAGGCAGTTTGTTCTGTTCCACTGCCTGTTCTGTGAGACGATGAGCAAGACAAATAACATCCTGGATGGTAGCAAGGTTAGCCGAAGTCACATGGCTTTGAATCTCTGGTACTAAGCCTTTGAGGTACAGCTCGATACGCTTGATGGGAGGATCCACCATAGTTGGACACAAGATTGCCAGCTCGTTGGATCGCTTCGTATACGCCTCTATATCTGACCCCGTCATCTTCAGGTTAAAGAACTCCACTTCCAGTTTGTGGATGTCATCACGATTACAATATTCTCTCTTAATCAGCTCCTTGAAGTCGTTCCATGGGGTGGCATTAGCAGCAACTATCCCCAGCATTTGAACCTGAGCGTTCCACCACGTGAGCGCTATGCCCTCGAGAGTACCAGTAGCATACTTCACCCTACGAGCCTCAGGGCACTCACACAGTGGAGGAGGCCTACAGCTCCTTCAGTGCCGTTGAAAGTAGTAGGACGACAGTCCATAAAAGTCTTGAACGTGCACACAGGCGGCTGAGTATGCTGACCTGTTGCGTATAACAGAACATGACAAAGTTAAACACAAGAGTTGGTTTACTAGTGTAGGATCTAAAGATCCTAGAGTGAGGTGCGACTGCAGGGTATACCTCCTGCTTGAGCGGCTGCAAGTGCCGCAGCAACTTGTTCGTTGAACAAAGCCGTCAACTGGGCTTGAGTTAGGTTAACGCGTCCACTCATGATCTTCATATCAAAGGAAACATAGGTGAGAAAGGTTCGCGAAAGTGCGATGACAGAAGAGAGTAAGCACACATGTGTTTTCAAACAATAGTTGTTACGTTCATCTAAGCATACTATAAGCAAAGTTCTATGTAACTAGCAAGTAGGCAATATAAACATAAACCATATCACCTATAGTGTTGAGCCTTGCACGTGGAGCGAAGCATCGTTGTGGATCGTTGAGCACTGTACAGGTTATAGTCTGGTTTTACCAAAAAGCTTTTCCCCTTTTTAAAACCAAGTTCACTATAACCAATGGCTCTGATACCAATCTGTCACACCCCCAAAATCCACACGCGGAGTATCACCGCTTGGAGGCGTGACATGACCAGGATCAAGCCACCAATCATATTGAACAATACCATTAAGTAAATAAAAACCAAACCCAATATAACTGGTGTTTCAAAATAAACCAAACATGTTTAAGAAATCAGCGGAAGCATAGTAATGTGTAAATAACCAAAACATAGTTTAACGTTCAAATGTTAAGTGTAGGACATAACCGTCCAAATCCCACAACGATCACGCCTCCCCGTGCAAGCTCCATAAGTACCTAACGACCTGCAAGGCATCTAACAACGAGTCAACAACAAAGTTGAGCGAGTTCACAGTTGGTTGTTCAGTTATTGAGTTCATTTCAGAAAAATCATAAGTTTGTTTCATAACCATTTGTTACCCAGTATCCTTGTTTCCCAAATCTTCACGATATTTAGTAGGGGCTTCCCATGTGCGTTACCAGACCGTACCATATCAACTACTACGAAAATAAGCTGTGCCCTAAGTCAATGTCTATTATCATTGACCCTTTGCCTTAGTCCATTAGTACACGCCCGTTCGAACAACACGGTGTGAGGTTTGTTAAACCTAATAGCGCTATTAACTAATGACCCGCTCGCCATCGGCCTCGGCGATTAAGTCGATATAAAATGAGGGACTTCATGATAGAGTTTTGGTCCAGTGTATTTAATCTTGTTGTCCTACCCAAGGAGGACAAACGTATGTATTCTACCCAAGGAGAATAGGCGAGGTTTAATCTTGGCATCCTACCCACGGAGGATGGCCGTACATATCCTACCCAAGGAGAATATGTAGTTTTCCGTTTTGTTTTAGTTCATTAACCCATTCCCAACCGTTGGGAATCCCATGCCTTGGAAAGAGTGTGAACTCACCTCGGTTTGCTCGGTATGCTTAATTACTTGTGCACAATTAATTCAATCAAAGCCTATAGTTTGCACGTACACACAATCAGTTGACATTCACCAAGTTCGACTAACATCAAGATCATCACGTACATGCAAGTAACAACTAACACATAACATTTATTAGTTATACAAGCTCATGCAACCATGCTTGACAATTATCAGTTACTTGTGCTATCCTTATTAGTTAACATAGTCTTCACTAACCTAGTTAACTACTAACAGAATTAACCGAGTTACTGTGCTTGATTAATAAATTGACGAAACATACTTGTTTCGTCGTGAACCCCTTCGGCGAAACCCCCTGGTTTCATCGAGACCCCTTACACGAAACTCCCATGTTTCGTCGTAATCCCCATCGATGAAACTCTCAGGTTTCGTCGACATGTGTTTCGTCGGAAAACATCAGTTACGTCATGACAGCAGTTACACACAGAAACCCTAATCATCCTGAACAGCCGTTTTACACTAACATCAAACAAACAGTCATCATACAGCGCCGTAACCATCGATCATCATATATGTAACATGTACCCTAAGCATAACAGCTTGCTAATCATTCAATCAATTGCATAATCGTCTCATATATACAGTCGATAATCATGCAGGTTTACCGGTTCCATATTAGCAAGAATCATCATATAGCTAAAATTTAATTAGTATGGTCAAATCCTATGCTAGCATCAACCAATGACAACATGTAAGAATCATGAACCCTGATAACCGAAACATATGATTCTAACAACTCATAGCCACAAAAGATTACAACCGTCACAATTCAATCATCACCAATACTTATGCAAGGAAATTTATTAGCATCTATAAACCCTAACAAGTATAATACAATAACCATTCGGTTTATCACACATAGCAACCATACTAGATACAAACAGGTTAAGTCGACTAATCGTATACTAACCGGTTGAGGAGAAACACAGGATTTCCTAGAAGGATGATGATGAGGGGTGATGGCTGCCGCAGGGAGGTATAGGGGCTCTAGGGTTTTCGGTTGGCACAAGCGTGACGAATGAAACATCAATACTCAATAAATATACGCGTAACGTTCTGGGCCCCTAATGGGCTTCGGCAAAATCCTGGGCCGGCGAAACCCGGCGTTTCGTCGTGATAAAGATGGCGAAACCCTCCTCTGTTTCGTCGAAGTGGTTAATGGCGAAACCCTTGGGTTTCGTCGAACTCATTCAAGGTTTAAATAGTTTAAGTTTTTCAAACAGGTTACATGTTATATCACCAAACATATAGATGCAACAATCACATAACGTCTCCACATATGATCAATATGTACGGTTACAAGGCAAACAAGTCATGTAAACAAACAACTAAACAGTTAACGTACACTTAATGCGAAGATGGAATCTTGGAAATTCGAGTTGTCACAAAAATCGCCATGGCCCTTCCATATAAAACTCCTCATAATTACTTTTGCATACTTGAAAAACTAAGTGACAACACAACATTCGACTCCGTTATTGACGCCCTTTCATCCTCAAGGTACAAAACCTTGTTGACCTACAACCCATCCATATATCTCGATACTCTTCGTGATTTCTGGAAGAATGCACAAGTGGAAGTTCAGGACAAAAAGCCTTGGGCTATCACCTCTTCGGTAAAAGGGAATTAAGGTTGCTGTCACACTTAAAGATATTTCTGAGGTGGTTGAATTGAATGACATTACAGGTAAAACTTCCTTCCCAAAAACCGATTATCAAACTGATTTCCTTGAGAGAGGGTATGATGAGGAAATGAAAAAGGATACTTTACAAAAAGGCGGTTTTCCTCCTGCCACAAGATTTTTGTTTCATACCCCCCTCATGCGTGTTTCAAATAAGACCACAACTTTTAATAGAATTCCATTAAAAATCCAATACTTGGGTTATGCTATCTTGCAAAATGAAACTTTTAATTACTCCCAAGAGATTTTTAATAACAAGAAAAAACCATTTCTTTTATTTCCATGGTTTTTGAGCTTTTACTTGCAAAAGAAGATTCCTAATGATAGTGCTCATGTACTTATCCAAGGGAATCCCATTCAAATCAACAGCCTATCTTTTGAAACATTTACAAGGCTGTCAAAACCTTTGAAAACATAAACAGAGGAGCCTGAGCAGAATTTAGCAGCAACCACTGCTCCTCAGGTTACTGCTGTTGAGCTTACAGCTCAAGGTGAACACAACAGCACAACCACTGTGTGCAACCCCCACCTAAACACACCAAAAAGACCATGAAGAAAAAATCACAAAAGCCCCCTAAACCTATAAAAAAGGCAACTCTGGAAGATGAGATCCCAGAGCAACTGCCAGTGACAACACAAAAGTCACCAATAACCACTGCTGCTACTTCCTCACAGCAGTTGGAAGAAAGATCTCAACCTTAGCCTCAAACAGGTTGTAAGAACAGGGACACCAAATTATGATGCTCTAGAATCACTTGATTATATCATCCACAGCCCAGCTCCCGGGGCAAATTCTCTTTCCACTCCAATACTTACTGCCACACTTCCACCACAAATATTACCTCTATTGGATGCAGTTGATTTAGCCCAGACAAAAATCAGTTCATCTCAATCACCTGTTCATGAGATTATGCCACAGAAAGTGACTGAGTTTGGTGTCTCAATCTCTGTTAACCCACCAATAGTTGAGGAGGTTACACCCCTTGAGTTACATGTAACTCTTGGTGATAGTTCAAGTGAAGCAGCTACTACAAGTGTTGAACCCACTGGTTTACACTTGGACAGTAGTTTCATCCCTAAGACTTCCTTGAACGCAATATCTTCTTTGGAAACCATAATGCCAACTAGTGGATATCCAATATACACTGGTGAGCTAAGAATGTCAACCTCTTTTGAAGATAGAAGACCCCAGTACCAAGAAAAATGTCACACCCCGACCACGTAAAACAACAAATCGTGGCAGAAACGTCGGGGAGTGTTGTAACAGAATCATTGTTTCATAATACATGGAAATTTGAAATTTTGTTTTATTGATTAAAAGAGTTGCAATGTCTTAACAACAAGGAAGCATAACATAATTAACTAGTCTTGCATCTTTTATTGTCACTAAGGCCCGAGTCTGCCTAAGTGTATCTTGATCAATCTTATGCGTCATTTCCTGAAACACATGTGAAAGTAGGTACGTCAACATAAAAATTCCTGTGAGATACATAGGTTTTATTGATTTAGGATTCATGACTTATAAGTTTAAAGAAAAATGTTTAACAAAAGTTAGTCATGATCCTTGTAAAAGGTTTTCTTTTATAAATCATACAAAAGTGATAAGAAATAAGATGGTATGAAAGAAAGATGCACAGATGAATAAATAACCAAGTAAAATGAGTATGTATAAAATATGTTGTTTGTAAAAAAATGTTTCATGAAGATATGATATAAGTACAAAATGTATTATGTTGAACTTGAAATGGTTTAAATAACGCTACGATATGTAATACCATAAAAGCACTTATATATAGGAAGTACCAGCGGCGTATCCACCATGCTTTTATCATATTACACACGCCTCATTATTTAAATCACTTACAAAACAAACCACCAATGTTAAAAATGTTCATGTATAACTAAATGTAATGTATAGTGAATAAAAGCATTTATTGATTAAATGCATTTACTCAACCCTATAAGAAAGAAATGTACAAAACAATGCATTTGATAAATTATAATCAAAAGTTATGTTTTGTAAAATAATGCATGCTTTACTGATACAAACACTTATGCGGTAATGTTAAACGTCTACATCCAAGCCTTGAGACTGTAGGATAAACCCTAGAACAAAGTCAAAGGTCTACCTCGAAATGTATTCGGATTCGGTCATTCCTTCCACCCAAACAAACCTAGGATTTCAGGAGTGGGAGTTGTCAGGTCCTATGGTACCACTACCTATTACCGAGCGTTAAGATCGGTGTTAATGAATGTATTAGTTTCGTTAAACAAACCAAATGTTATACCAAATGTAAGCATGTTTTATGAAAATAATGTACCTAGTATGCTAAGTGAACATACAAGGTAGAAATGTAAAACAATGTGTCCATATGTTACAAGAACATATGCAACAGAAATGCAATGTAAAATAATGTGCTAAGTATGCAACAAATGAACATACATAGCATAAAATGTAATGTAAAATAATGTACTAAGTATGCACTAAATGGACATACATAGCATAAAATGTAATGTAAAATAATGTACTAAGTATGCACTAAATGGACATACATAGCATAAAACATAATGAAATCATGTACTATACGTGTACTAATGAACATAACAAGCATATGATATGAAAACATGAAAAGCACGAAAGTAACAAGTAGGCACATGTGTTTCACCTCAAAATGTTTGAAAAACAGTAAAAGAGGGGAATATGTACTCACTTGAGGGTGCTTAGAAGTCTTGAATAACAACCAAGCAAAACTAAAGGGATCACGGAATCAAACGACACCTAATATAGGTAACTATGTAAATAAACGGACCTAAATCAAACGGCACCTAATATAGGTAACTATGTAAATAAACGGACCTCATGTTATATGGTTTAACAAATCCTACATTCTAAAACGAAACCTATCCTACCTGCTTACGACCCATTACGACCCGTTTAGGTAGCTTACGCTACTTTAACGCGTCGTTCGCGTAAAACGCGTTCGAACCGCGTAACTAGTCCTATGACAAGTAATATATGCCTTAACATGTCTAATAATGTTCCCTAATCAGTTTAGATGTCAAAATTTATGTTACATATGCTTAAAATGAATTTTGGCATAAAAAGGGCATTTTGGTCATTTTTTTCCTAAGGCATATAATTTCCTATCATACAACGAAGTAGACTAAGTGACCATAAAGTATAACCTCGGAAGGTTATTCCTTATCCAACTATGGTCACAAAATGTATTTGGTCGAATCCTAATGATTGACCAAACGGGCTGGGTTCGAAAGTCTAAGCGATTGATAAGATCGCTTATCTTACGACCCTATATAAGCACAAAACCTAAAGTGACGAGCTAAACATGTTAAAAAATGTTTAACGAGGTATGAAAACAAGTTTGGTATCAAAACAAAGGGTCTTGATACCTAAAAGTAGTTTGGTTGCAAAATACGCAAGAATACGCATTTTGACCGAAACTACGACTCGTCACTACGCCTAAATAACGTGGTAATCAGTAGGTATAGTTAAAAGAGACTAAAACCATCGTGATTATGCTCACGTTATGAAGTTCAAACGAACTTCATGTTGACCATTGACTGGTCAAAGCTGAAAGTCAAACACTTGTTTGACTTTCACGCTTAAAATGCGTAAAAGAACGAAAGAATACTTACAACGGGTCCAAGAAATGGAGGTTTGATCTAATTATTCTCAGGTATGAAGTGTATAACTTCAACTTAGAGAACAAAATCAGATCAAAGGTGAGTTTGCAAATGAAATAAAAGGGGTATATATAGATTTCGGAGAACCGTTAGGATCGTTTCTCGCAAATCGTGCTTTGATCTTGACCTTACAAGTGGGCCCATGGTTTTCAAAACCATAGGAATACTTAGAACCATCAAATTCCAGCCCATAGAGTGCAAAACCTTGGGTTAAAACCATTAAAACCTCAAAAATGGACCAAGTTCAATGTATCTGCCAGAATTTCAAAAATGGTCCCTGCACTTGTAAAACTTGATTTTTGTCACTTTTAAGCCCCGTTAACCCCATTTCAAGGCTCTAAAATAAATTTAAAGTATAGGGAACTTGAAATGTGCTCAAAAATATCTCGAATGTCGGTTCGTTTGGTCGTACGGTTGCGTTGTTCGGTTAATTACGACGGAAATCGTAACAAACGCAAAAACAATCCAAATTACGCGACGAATGGAATTTCATCATGCCAATCACTAAAATAAAATATTTTAATGATTACATAAATTTTTGGATGTCCGGATATATTCAGAACGTAAGATATGTGCGAAAATGCAAACCTATGCACTTTTTGACGCTTTTAGTCCCTGTTGATCAAATATGTTTATTTTTGACCAAACACCTCTAAGCCTATTTCTAAGCTATGTAAAGGATATTTAGGGCATGTTTAACTTATGATCATGTTCCGGAATGTTCGTTACAGTACGAATCGGCATACTTTCGCAGTTTGTCGAAATTAGTCCCTGTAACCGAATAAACTTGATTTCGACACACCAAACCCTCCAAAACTTATTTCTAAGTTATGTAAAGGTTATTTAAGGTATTTTAAGCCCTTGTAACTATTCCGGAGTGTTTTTCACGTTAAACTGATTACGTTTACGCATTAGTTCGCGTATAACTTCCTAGAAAGCGATTTAGAGCTCGAAATCGAACAAGAATTGATATGTGCAAATGATACACATATTTATACAAATCCCAAATATGAAAACACAATATTTCATTGGTTTGGTATTTTTTTGATGGCCGTGGAGGCACAGGTGTCACAGTCTCCCCTACTTCAGGAAATTTCGTCCCGAAATTTATTTAGAGGAAACCTATGAGAGCTTGAAACTTGAAGTCGAAAAGATAAAAAAACACTGGTTAGAGTTCTGAACTTCTAATAACTTTAAATAACATCATGCTTGCAATGTAAGAGGGACACTTATATATAAGTATATGAAGTGCCATTGGTGCGTCCACCGTACCTCCATTACATTGTTTACATTTCGTTATTGTTACCACTATAGGTTCTTACACATGATAAGTCTTACTGTGGTTTCCGCGCACTAAATTTCATAATTATGTACGCATCCATAATTATGTAATTCCTTGCATAGTCCGCACAGTGCATTTTATAATGTGTAGGGGAAAACCAAATGAACAAACCTACGATGAGCGTGACTAGACCACAATAGGATTCTTTTAATTAAATCAATAAATGATCTCTTTAAATAGACCACCAATGAGTCTTCTCAGCTAAATCATCACATGTCATTCTTAACCAGATCCTGAATCGATCTTTTTAACTAGACCACCCAAGGGGTCTCTTTTGAATTATGGAATGGTACTATATAATCCAAAGGTCTTAACTATTACGTAGAAACCCATTAAGTATTTAAGGTAGTACCTTTGGATATCCTACTATGAATCCTCATATGAAGATATGGAAGATTCTATGAGGATTTGGATAATGAAAATAAAACCACAAAAGAAAACACATAACACATAATCACATAACCATAAAATTGTTTATCTTGATCTTTAGTCATTTTGTTAATTTGTTTTGTTAATTTTGCACATGTATTTAAAGCACACCAGGTATCCAATCCATGGATTTTGATTGACACTTTAAATATTTCCAAGAATCTAACTATAAAGATAGGGAGATCTTAAAAAGAAAATTCGATTTCGATTATTAGGAATCGTAATGTTCGAATTAAGGCACACAAGGAATCCAATGAAGGACTCTGATTAGAGCGGTAACCATCCACAAAGATCTAATTATGAAGGTAATAAGATCCCATATGGATTTTGGAATTTGAAAAGCGGGAGACGCTTTGAACCCTTGCACTAGACGTCCTTAAGTCAAAACATAAGGTAAAATGCTCATGAAGTTGAGGTGCTAGATATGCCAAGGCGACATATGAAGCAAAATTTGAGGGTTAAATCAATGCATGAGAAAAAATGTTTTTGAAAACTATGCAAGGGGTTCTTTTTTAAATGTGTTTAATGTTTTTGAAACCTTACATAATACTTTTGAAATCATAAAGTAGGTGTATTAGATAAGTATATTTATAAAATGTTTTAAAATCATGCGAGATGAATTTTGAAATTATGTATAAGGTTTTTGAAAAACATGAATGATGCTTTTGAAATCATGCACTTGATATATTAAATATACTATGTTAAAAATGTTTTCAAACTATATGGAATATTTTTGAAATCATGAAAGCTGTTTTGAAAAATTGTACTATATATGTTGTTATGAAAACCAGAATGTAATGGGTATTAGATCGAAAAATTTCCCTTAGTTATCTAACCAAGGATTTAAAGGCACAGATGTGCAAAAAGCACGATTACTCATAATGTCACTTTATTTTCTGTACTTCGCTTCTTAGAATGAAATGAGTACTTAGAATTTTCGAGGAAATCATGAGCGATCACTTGAAAGGGAGAATCACAAGAGTAGTTTGTTTAAAGAACACAGTTCTTTGATGTAGGTATCATAGGGAAATGCCATACACACATCTAACTACACTTGTACATCAGAATTGTGAACAACAATTTATTTAAAAACAAAACAGATTGTTTCACATTATAAGAAAAACAAAAGAAACAAAAGCATAAGGTTCAAATTATTCAAAGCAGCATCATCTTCTAATCAGCCAAATGCTCATACGTGGGTTGGATTTGCATTGACAATCTTTGGGCATCTGTTCACGAAATGACCCATCTTGCCACAGTTGTAGCACGATCCAGGTGGAAAGCGAGCTTGACCAGGGTTGGCTTGGAATTGAGTAGCAGTAAGATTTGCAACAACTTTGTTTTGGATAGCAAAGCGGCATACGTCAACCAAATGTCCCCATCGTCCACTGTGGGTACATTTGAAACATGGTGTTTGATCTGGATGATGACAGTTGAATCAATTGCACAAGGAAGCAGTTCCCAAGTACGGCTTCTCGGCTGGTGGTGCTACCACCTGGCTATGTCCTGTTTCTTTTGGTGCAACAGCTGAAGGATCCTTTAAAGCTTTACGCTTCTTTGGTTTTGGTAAAGGCTTGGCTTCTGTTTCCTTCGGTGACTCTTGAGTGGCTTCCTCCTGGAGATGATACATGGCAGTAGCTAATTCAACAGTCTTCAGGACTACTTCGCCTATTTGCTGAGCAAATTTGGCAGTCTGCTCAGATATCTGGGCATCGTTGTGATGAAGAGACATTCTAGAAGAAATGAAAGACATAGGAGGAAACAAATGAAATGTTATCGGATAATCAAAACAAAATGGCAACGCATAAAAATTGCGATCATTTATTTGTTACCTAAGGCAAACAAATGAGACAGTGACTAATCAAAGTAATCGGGTCATATTAATGTATCGCGGAGACATGCTTTAGCCTATAAGTGGACACTCACCCCAAGAGTTCCCAGGTAAGAGTGACTGGTCCGATTATGCGGATTTGTTCGAACACTCTAGCCTTAGACATAAAACTTAGAGTACAGGCATCCACCCTTCCAGATTGCACGTGTTCACATTATAAGACCCAACTTTGACGAGATTTTGAAAACTTAGAGGGTTCAAAACCTTATAATAAATCATCCTAGAACAGATGATTGGTTTTCAAAGCGGATTAGAAATTTGTGTTCTGGTTGTGGTTGTCACCTCAGGATAAGTGACGGTAGTGTTTTAAGATCTAAAGACAAGGATCTTGTGTTAGGGTCCTAGGAAGGTTATAGACTAGGTCAAAGCATTACTAATAACCTAATTCCCTATAACCATGAGCTCTGATACCAACTCTTCTATCACACCCCGACCACGTAAAACAACAAATCATGGCGGAAACGTCGGGGAGTGTTGTAACAGAATCATTGTTTCATAACACATGGAAATTTGAAATTTTGTTTTATTGATTAGAAGAGTTGCAATGTCTTAACAACAAGGAAGCATAACATAATTAACTAGTCTTGCATCTTTTATTATCACTAAGGCCTGAGTCTGCCTAAGTGTATCTTCATCAATCTTATGCATCATTTCCTGAAACACATGTGAAAGTAGGTACGTCAGCATAAAAATGCCAGTGAGATACATAGGTTTTATTGATTTAGGATTCATGACTTATAAGTTTAAAGAAAAATGTTTAACAAAAGTTAGTCATGATCCTTGTAAAAGGTTTTCTTTTATAAATCATACAAAAGTGATAAGAAATCAGATGGTATGAAAGAAAGATGCACAGATGAATAAATAACCAAGTAAAATGAGTATGTATAAAATATGTTGTTTGTAAAACAATGTTTCATGAAGATATGATATAAATATAAAATGTATTATGTTGAACTTGAAATGGTTTAAATAACGCTACGATATGTAATACCCTAAAAGCACTTATATATAGGAAGTACCAGCGGCGTATCCACCATGCTTTTATCATATTACACACGCCTCATTATTTAAATCACTTACCAAACAAACCACCAATGTTAAAAATGTTCATGTATAACTAAATGTAATGTATAGTGAATAAAAGCATTTATTGATTAAATGCATTTACTCAACCCTATAAGAAAGAAATGTACAAAACAATGCATTTGATAAATTATAATCAAAAGTTATGTTTTGTAAAATAATGCATGCTTTACTGATACAAACACATATGCGGTAAAGTTAATCGTCTACATCCAAGCCTTGAGACTGTAGGATAAACCCTAGAACAAAGTCAAAGGTCTACCTAGAAATGTATTCGGATTCGGTCATTCCTTCCAACCAAACAAACCTAGGATTTCAGGAATGGGAGTTGTCAAGTCCTATGGTACCACTACCTACTACCGAGCGGCATGATCGGTGTTAATGAATGTATTAGTTTCGTTAAACAAACCAAATGTTATACCAAATGTAAGCATGTTTTATGAAAATAATGTACCTAGTATGCTAAGTGAACATACACGGTAGAAATGTAAAACAATGTGTCCATATGTTACGAGAACATATGCAACAAAAATGCAATGTAAAATAATGTGCTAAGTATGCAACAAATGAACATGCATAGCATAAAATATAATGTAAAATAATGTACTAAGTATGCACTAAATGGACATACATAGCATAAAATGTAATGTAAAATAATGTACTAAGTATGCACTAAATGGACATACATAGCATAAAACATAATGAAATCATGTACTATACGTGTACTAATGAACATAACAAGCATATGATATGAAAACATGAAAAGCACGAAAGTAACAAGTAGGCACATGTGTTTCACCCCAAAATGTTTGAAAAACAGTAAAAGAGGGGACTATGTACTCACTTGATGGTGCTTAGAAGTCTTGAATAACAACCAAGCAAAGCTAAAGGGATCACGGAATCAAACGGCACCTAATATAGGTAACTATGTAAATAAACGGACCTAAATCGGAAGATTGGATAGAATGAGGTTTCGTAAACCAAATGAGTATAGGAACTCATGTTATATGGTTTAACAAAGCCTACATTCTAAAACGAAACCTATCCTAAGTGCTTACGACCCATTACGATCTGTTTAGGTAGCTTACGCTACTTTAACGCGTCGTTCGCGTAAAACGCGTTCGGACCGCGTAACTAGTCCTATGACAAGTAATATATGCCTTAACATGTCTAATAATGTTGCCTAATCAGTTTAGATGTCAAAATTTATGTTACATATGCTTAAAAAGAATTTTGGCGTAAAAAGGTCATTTTGGTCATTTTTTTCCTAAGGCATATAATTTCCTATCATACAACTTAGTAGACTAAGTGACCATAAAGTATAACCTCGGAGGGTTATTCCTTATGCAACTATGGTCACAAAAATGTATTTGGTCAAATCCTAATGATTGACCAAACGGGTTGGGTTCGAAAGTCTAAGCGATTGATTAGATCGCTTATCTTATGACCCTATATAAGCACAAAACCTAAAGTGACAAGCTAAACATGTTAAAACATGTCTACCGAGGTTTGAAAACAAGTTTGGTATCAACACAAAGGGTCTTAATACCTAAAAGTAGTTTAGTTGCAAAATACGCAAGAATCCGCATTTTGACCGAAACTACGACTCGTCACTACACCTAAATAACGTGGTAATTAGTAGGTATAGTCTCAAGAGACTAGAACCATCATGATTACGCTCACATTATGAAGTTCAAACGAACTTCGTGTTGACCATTGACTGGTCAAAGCTGAAAGTCAAACACTTGTTTGACTTTCACGCTTAAAATGCGTAAAAGAACGAAAGAATACTTACAACGGGTCCAAGAAATGGTGGTTTGTTCTAATTATTCTCAGGTATGAAGTGTATAACTTCAACTTAGAGAACAAAATCAGATCAAAGGTGAGTTTGCAAATGAAATGGAAGGGTATATATAGATTTCGGAGAACCGTTAGGATCGTTTCTCGCAAATCGAGCTTTGATCTTGACCTTACAAGTGGGCCCATGGTTTTCAAAACCATGGGAATACTTAAAACCATCAAATTCCAGCCCATAGAGTGCAAAACCTTGGGTTAAAACCATCAAAACCTCAAAAATGGACCAAGTTCAATGTATCTGGCAGAAATTTCAAAAATGGTCCCTGCACTTGTAAAACTTGATTTTTGGCACTTTTAAGCCCCGTTAACCCCATTTCAAGGCTCTAAAATAAAGTTAAAGTATAGGGAACTTGAAATGTGATCAAATATATTTCGGATGTCGGTTCGTTTGGTCGTACGGTTGCGTTGTTCGGTTAATTACGACGGAAATCGTAACGAACACAAAAACGATCCAAATTACGCGACAAATGGAATTTCATCATGCCAATCACTAAAATAAAATATCTTAATGATTACATAAATTTTTGGATGTCTGGATATATTCAGAACGTAAGATATGCGCGAAAAGGCAAACTTATGCACTTTTTTACGCTTTTAGTCCCTGTTGATCAAATAAGTTTATTTTTGAACAAACACCTCTAAGCCTATTTCTAAGCTATGTAAAGGATATTTAGGGCATGTTTAACTTATGATCATGTTCTGGAATGTTCTTTACAGTACGAATCGACATACTTTCGCAGTTTGTCGAAATTAGTCCCTGTAAGCGAATAAACTTGATTTCGACACACCAAACCCTCCAAAACTTATTTCTAAGTTATGTAAAGGTTATTTAAGGTATGTTAAGCCCTTTTCACTATTCCGGAGTGTTTTTACGTTAAACTGATTACATTTACGCATCAGTTCGCGTATAACTTCCCAGAAAGCGATTTAGATTCTTAATACATTACCATCACCTATCCTTAGGTGATTACCAAAAACAATGCAAAATTCATTCTTAAAAGCCAAAACTAAATCATTGGCTCTTTAAGCCATCAAAGTTTTCAAAATCTCGACAAAGTGTGGGACTTAATAATGTGAACACATGCAATCCGGAAGGGTGGATGCATGTAACCTGAGTTTTCTGTCTAAGGCTAGAGTGCTCGTACAAATCCGCATTATCGGACTACTCACTCTTACTTGGGAACTCTTGGGGTGAGTGTCCACTTATAGGCTAAAGCATGTCTTCATGATACATTATAAAGACTTATTTACTTTGATTAGTCATTGTGGATCATTTGTTTGTTTTATGTATTGAACAAATGATCACAATCCTTATATTTCGTCAAAATTTTTTACATCTCTTTTGATTATCCTATGTCAATCTCACACATTTTCTCTCATACTTTCTTCTCTTTTAGAATGCCTCCTCATCACAACACTACACAGGACGTCGAAATGGCGGCAATGATCGCTCAGCAGATAGCTGCTATACTCCCAAACCTCGTGACCCAACTAAACCAAGCCAACAACAACAATAACAAAAATAATGCACCTTCTCCGTGCAACTATAAACAATTCAATTCAGCTAAACCACTCAAGTTTACTGTGTCTGAAGGAGCTACTAGGCTCCTACAATGGTTTGAGAGTCTTGAAAGCACATTCCGTCATGTTTAGTGTCCGAACGAGCACAAAGTAGTGTGTTCCAAAAGAGGGCACTCACGCAGTGGATCAGAGTTGCGAGAGATAGGGGTGCCGACGTGGAAATGGCTCAAAAGTGGGAAGAGCTTAGAGCTCTTATGATGAAGGAATTCTACTCACGTCACGAACAACAGGCGCTTGAGAATGAATTCCACCATCTCAAGCAAAATAGTGGAGAACATCGTGCCTATGCCGACCGATACGAGGAACTTAGCCTACTATGTCCCACCATGGTCACACCGTTGGATAAGGCAATCAAGAAATATATTGATGGCCTCCCTGACCTAGTCCAGGACATTGTCACTGGTAGCAATCCTGCTACAGTTAGACAGGCTATTGAATTAGCTGCTACCCTAACTAAATCTCAAGGCAAGAAGGGGAAACTGTTTTGCAAGGCCGAGAAGAAACAAGCTGCTAAGACCACTCAGGAGAAACCCAAGGAAAACAAAGTTGAACCTTCCAAGAAATCAAGGAAGCGTAAGGCTTCACAAAACTTCGTGGTTGTTGCTCAACCCAACCAGAACACTCACAACCAACCAGCTCAACCTCTTGCGAGGAAACCTTATGCTTGTACAACACCGTTGTGCAATGGGTGCAATGGTCACCACCAAGGTCACCTACAGTGTCGTCAATGTACCTCATGTGGAAGACTCGGTCATGTGGGCAATATTTTTCGTTATGCTTCGAATCAAGCTAACCCGAACCCTGTTTAACCTCAAGGAAACCCTGCTAGACTTCCATTCCCACCTGGATCTTGCTACAACTGTGGCGAGATGGGTCATTTCAGGAACAACTGCCCGAAACTTGTTAATGCAAATCCAGCTCGTGGACGCGCATTCAACATTAATGCTAACAAGCCTCATGCTGACAATGATGTAGTTAACGGTACATTCCTTGTAAGCAATCATCTTGCTTTTGTTCTTTTTTATTCAGGTACCGATAGAAGCTTTGTATCACTAGCCTTTGAACCTTTGATTTCGATGCTTAGAACTAAACTAGGAAAGCCCTTAACAGTAGAGATAGCTAGCGGTGAACCTCTTGTTCTCGACTCTGTCATTCATAGTTGCCAATTGAACCTTAGTAACCACCTTTTTTCCCATTAACCTCACGCCAATGCAACTCGGAAGTTTTGACGTCATCATAGGAATGGATTGGATAACCAAATACCATGCTAAGGTGATCTATTTTGGCAAGATTGTTCAAGTGCCTCTTTCCTCTGGTGAAATCTTAGAGGTTCGTGGAGAGAAACCCTCTAGTAGCCTAAAACTCATGACATGTACCCAAGCCCAAAAATACCTACGAAAGAATTATGTGGCCTTCCTGGCACATATCGTAGAGGAGAAAGCCAAGGGCAATAGTGTTAAGACATCTCTATCGTTCAAGATTAACCTGAGGTGTTTCCTAAAGAACTACCTGGTTTACCCCCAGCACGTCAAGTCGAGTTTCGTATAGACCTTGTACCTGGTGCCATCCAAATTGCCAACTCCCCTTACCGTCTTGCACCGTCTGAGATGCAAGAACTGTCGAAACAACTCCAATAACTTTCAGACAAAGGATTCATTCATCCAAGCTTTTCACCTTGGGGCGCTCCTATCCAAAGAAGGATGGATCCTTCCACATGTGCTTCGATTATCGTGAGCTCAACAAACTCATGAACAAAAATAGATATCCCCTACCTTGTATTGATGATCTCTTTGATCAACTACAAGGTGCTACCTGTTTCTCGAAGATCAATCTACGTTCTTGGTATCGTCAACTTCGTGTACTCAAAGAAGAAATTACCAAGACTGCTTTCCGCACACGATATGGCCACTACGAGTTCACTGTCATGCCTTTTAGTTTGATAAATGCTCATGTCGTCTTCATGGACTTAATGAATAGGGTTTTGTAAACTTTATTTAGACAAGTTCATCATTATTTTCATCGACGACATCCTGAATTACTCAAAATCTCAAGCGGACCACGAACAACATCTTCGTCTAATGATGGATCTACTAAAGAAAGAACACCATTATGCCAAATTCTCCAAGTGCGAATTTTGTCTTAAGGAAGTTCAGTTCTTGGTTCACATTGTCAACGAGCAAGGAATACATGTGGATCCTTTAAAAATCACTGCGATTAAGGATTGGAATATACCTACTACTCCTATCGAAGTTAACTCATTTATGGGACTCACCAGTTATTACCGTCGTCTCATCGCAAACTTCTCAAAGATCGTGGTTCCTCTCACTACTTTAACTAAAAAAATAAAGCTTTTGAGTGGGGACTCAGACAAGAGGAAGCTTTCCAGACCATGAAACAGAAACTTTGTGATGCTCCTATCCTGTCGTTACCCGATGGCAACAACAATTTTGTTGTTTACTGTGATGCCTCAAATCTAGACCTTGGATGTGTTCTCATGCAATGAGACAAAGTCATAGCCTATGCATCGTGACAATTGAAAATCCATGAGAAGAACTACACAACTCATGATCTTGAGTTAGGTGTTGTAGTTTTTGCTCTCAAAATTTCGAGACACTACCTTTATGGTACAAAATGTGTGGTGTTCACAGACCACAAAAATCTCCAACACATATTCAATTAGAAAGAACTGAACATGAGGCAAGGATGCTGGGTCGAACTCCTAAATGACTACGACTGCGAGATTCGCTACCATCCTGGTAAGGCGAATGTCATAGCCGATGCACTTAGTCATAAGGAACGTGTCAAGCTACATTGTGTTTGAGTTTGATATTCAAACACACATTTTTGAAGCCCAATGCACTTGTGTTACTCAAGGTTTGTTGAAAAACGAATTACCACATCATCTTGAGCTTCAGCTTGAAACAAAAGAGAATGGGTTACTTTATTTCTTTAACCATTTGTGAGTTCCAACCAAGGACAATCTTCGTACAATGTTAATGAACGAGGCTCATGCGACTCGTTATCCTATCCGTCCTGGTGCAGATAAAACGTCCATGGATCTTTGTACCCAGTATTGGTGGTCAGGTATGAAGAAGGACATAACTTTGTATGTGTCTAAATGCCTAACTTGTCTTAAAGTCAGGGTAAAACATCAGCGTCCATCTGGTTTGCTTGAACAACCAGAAATTCTGGTTTAGAAATGGGAAAACATTGCTATGGATCTCATTACCAAACTACCACGCACATCTAGAGGTCATGATGCCATTTGGGTAGTCATGACCGTCTAACAAAGTCTGCACACTTTTTGCCGATTCGTGATGATCTATCTACTGACAAACTCGCTAAGATCTATGTTGATGAGAATGTATCTCGTCATGGTGTTCCTTTGAACATCATATTAGATCGCGATGCTCGATTCTCATCCAACTTTTGGAAGACCATGCCATCTGCCATGGGAACAAAACTTAATTTGAGCACTGCTTATCATCCTCAAATGGATGGACAATCCGAAAGGACGATCTAAACACTTGAGGATATGCTTAGAGCATTTGTGATCGACTTTGGTGGTAGTTGGGAATCGCATCTACCATTGATCGAATTCTCCTACAACAATAGTTACCACTCCAACATCAACATGGTTCCTTTCGAAGCTTTATAAAGTTGAAAATGTCGTTCACCTGACTATTAGAATGAAGTCGGTGAGGCTCAGCTCACTGAACCTGAACTCATTCTGAAACAACATACAAAGTCAAGAAAATTATATAGGTACCCTATCCCGTATGGATCGTAACATGACTGTTAACTAATCAAGGATGCGAAATCTCCTTGATTAATCTTCCAACATAGAAACAAGAATGTTTAGATGAATACGAAACACGAACACAAGAACACACCAAATTTCAAACTAATCTTCTGTGATTATCAAACCCGTGAAATGTTTTACAATCACTCAAGATCTCCCAAGAACCTCACAACTGATTTCTGTGTATACTCTAACTCTCTCACTCGAATGCTCTCTCAATTGTTCAAGATGTCTAACCCTAAAACAATAGACTAAGGTTGTTTATATATCCATAGCCAAACCTATGAATTGGGCTTTGCCCATATTACAATTATTAGATAATTTGGGCCTAATAGACTTAAAATAAACTCAGACTGATTGGGCTCTTGCAGACTCGTTTTTCCTTTAAGTCTTCATGATCCAATCCTGTTAACATCCAAAGACCAAGCCAAAGTTGTTGTCACATAACATGCACCAACAAACTCCCCCTTGACAATAGCTTCCAAAGGTAACTTTAGTCTTCCGAATCTCACAGTCTTTGGTCTTTGGATAGCATCAGCTTCAACACGAATTCTTTCAGCTACAGACTCCCCCTAAGCTAATGTATCCAATCACCAAATCTTCCAAGTTTTGAGTTAGCAATCCAAGTAAGTCTTCAAACCATCCATTCTGCATTGTAGAAGGAGGATTCTACTAAGCAGCAACAAACTCCTCATCACTTCACATCAACTTTGCAGCAACACACTGCTTCAATCTGTATACTATAAAACAAACATCTCGAGATACCATAAGAATTTTTCAACAAAGTTAAAAGAATTATTATTATTCAAGAGATAGTTAAACTGTATCACAGATTAAGTAATTTCAACTTAGCACCAACACGTAACAATTTTTAATTGAAACACCCCATAACCTGCATGATTTAAAATTTTTGAACCCACTTTCTAACACCGTCTCCCTCTATCGGTAACAACTCCTCCAAGAATAACAGTTTTCCGTACATTAAGAATTTTAACGAAAAAGACACTATTTTTGTATTTTTGTGTTTATAGAAAGCAATTAAACAACAAAAGCAATAAAAACACTCTATTTTTGTGAGTATCACTGGTAAGAAGATCATATCAGCAAAATCAAAATGTTTTCACACTATTAGATAATTCTTTATATAATTTTTCGTGAAAAGTAGTCCAAGACGATTACCAGTATGTTTATCCACTTAACCAAATGCATGAACATTTCAAGTACCATTACTATATAATACCTTAAGGTAATATTATTATTGATATACTAGCGTGTCCCACTTCAGGATGTACCCCCACAATCAAGGTATGCACAAAGATTCATCATAGTAGGTGAGTATACTGAATTCATCCGTTTTGTTTTTCAACGATATATAATTGGTGATCAGGTCTGTACTTCTGTACAGCAAAGAAACCAAAATATCTAACGAGGGCTGTAGGATCGATATTGACGATCAAATGAGTCAATCCAAGTCAAAATACCACTGTTTATGAGGCGGAATCACACAAACAATTTGAATTAAAGAGAATGGAGTAGAAATAGACAGAATATCACTTTAAACACTGTTTCTTATTCATATATTGACTTGAAAATCCGGCAGCAGTTTGGTACAAACTTCTTGGAACTGGTACAAATGAGAAACAACTAACACCTATTTATAGGCCCTAGGTTTCGCTTGAACCAGTCTCAAGCGAACCCTGATCATCTGAGTTCGCTTGAACTTGACATGAATCACCATCAAGCGAAACCCCTTAAACATAAACTTAAACTTACATTTTGAACCCTGTACTATACAATCATGACATATAAATACCCTAGACTTAAGACATAGACTTTAGACATCATGCACTAACAAACTCCCCCTTGGATACAGCCGGAGTCTTCAGTCTTGTCTTCGGGTCTTCAGAGTGACTTGAAAGTTTCCTCTCTTGACTTAGGCTTCCTTCTCAGCAAGTTCCTCAGCCTTTCATTATCTTTCTTCTTTTTCTTTTCCTCTTCAGCCTGTATCTTCATTCATTTTCCTTTGTTTTCTTCCAACTTCTTGCGTTCTCTTTCAGCTTTCTTTCTTTCTTTCTCTTCAAGCGACCACCATTTGGAATTCCATTTATTTTCAGAATTTATGCCTTTCTGAAAACAAATAGATACAACTTGTTGAAACTGCATCGCTAGTTCACGGTCTTCAGACTGAAAATGGATCTTGTTTATGAATAAACATTCTATATCTTTGGCCGAGCAATTTACTAACCACATCGGGTCGTAAACATATATCTCTCTTATCTCCCTTCCAACTCGATAAGTAATAACAGCCTCAGTAGATCTACAACTATACACCCAGCCCAAAAACCTTTATAGAAATCCTGCTCCATTTTCGGTACTGGTATATTCTTCATCGTCTTTGGCTTTTTCACGTTCAGAATAGTCTCTTCAACCCCTGTCACTGGATCTACCCTTTGAACTCTTTTTGGGTAATGCGGCTTCCAGTGTCGGAAATTCTTCAAAGATTCAAACTTTATGTATCCCCACATCGCGATATCATTCTTTGGTACAGGATACCTTAAAGTTCTCACTTTAGATAATTCTTCAACATCCCACCATGGTAAAGACATCACGTCATACAGACGTTCAAAATACTGTACACCAAACTCTCTTCTGATCGCGTAAGCATTAACATGAGGTAGGAAACCCCAACTAATGATATCACCGAGTGAAATACTTCGATCTCTCTGATAATACTTCAACGGCCTTTTGATCTTTCTTTCATAACTATCTTTAAACCACTTCTGCCGTTCTTCCTTCTGCAAATCTTTAGGAATACCATCGAAATTCTTGTCTTTCAAAATTTCAGAAACTTTCCTTCTTAACTCATCCCTGTTTTCTTCAGTAAAGAACTCCATCAGTGTAGGAAACCGAAAGTATCTTCATTTACACTCTCGTCATCAGTACAATCTTCAACTTCAACTCTGTCATACATATCAGCATCCTCTACATACTTGTACTCATTGTCTGGTTGATGGTTGATGTCGAATGCATTCAATTCATCTTCAAAATCAAATTTGAAATCTGGATCCACCACACGTGTCATTTCTTTAATATCATCCAATGTATACGTATGTCTGTACTCACCTTCCTCCAAATGAGGTTCTATTCTCATAATTAACTTTTCAACTTGTTCAATATTTTGATCATCACCATGCTCCCCCTTTCTGTCAGCTCCCTTTGTTTCTTCATTCACACTATCATTCAAATAATCATCAACAGTCTTTTCATTTGATGGTTCAGTCACTTTGATTCCCATACCACCCTGATTATCATCATCCTCATCATTGTCATCATCAGAATCATGACTACTAGCAGAGAAAACTTTTTCATCATCGTCATCCTCTTCATCATCATTATCCTCATCAATTACTTTCTCTTTCTGAGCAACATCAGTTTTATCTTTCTCAGCATTAGATACATTCAATTTCTCCAGTAAACTCTGAGAATTAGGTGAAAGACGAACATCAATTTCTATGTTAGCTGCTTGATCTGACTCTAAATCATCAATGTTTATCATCACATCATCAATATCAGCATCCTGATTTTCTTCAACATTCACAACTGATTCTTCAACCTCAGGCTCATCAATCAGTAAAGTCTTTGCAACTTTCTTTTGACATTTCTTCTTTGGTTGAGACGAGGATCCTTCTCCTTGCTGCACTTTCGGAGTAGCCTTCCTGATCCTCTTCTTTTGTTCCTTCACAAACCATTCATTCCTTGTTGATTTAAAACCTTCAAGAGCTTTCAGTTCGTCAACATAACCAGCTTCCTTCATCTCCTCTTTATTTCTCCAGTTTTGGTGATTAACTGGATCTGGATCCTGATAATTTCTATCTCTGATTGCACCAAATAAAGCAACTGGATCTTTCGGTTTAGGATGATTTGGGATAACTAGCTAAACTCTTGATAGAATCATTATCCATGTGAGCAAGAATCAGTAAATCATTATTCTCGTCTCGGACAATGTTTGGATACGCATGATCAATCATCATTTGTATAAACCTTGGATATAACCAAGTCTTTCTCTTCGATGTGACTTCATCCACCATATAATGAAATACTATGTGCAAGAAATTGTACTTTTTGTTTAGCACGAGAGCCACCACCATATTCATGTGATAATCACGCATAGCGTCATAGCTTCCCTTTTGGTGACTAAGACTCATCAGAACAGAGTGTATCAAAAACTTGTAAGGTTTTGTGAACTTTAATTTCAGATAATTTGCAGTATTTAGATATCCCATATATCCCATTCTCCGCAAACAACCTTTGACCATTCTTTCCGGAAACTTTGTCGGAGTATCTTCTTCATCCGGAAAATTAATCACCTCACGAACGACTGCTTCAGAAATGATGATTGGCTTTTCTTCTCCGTTTACTTCAACTACTGAAGTTATCACCTTATCAGTTTCATTATACGTGGCATTCATCCAGAAACGTTTAATATGTGACTTGAAAACTGAGCGTCTATCAGTCAATGCCTTCTGTAATGGAATTCTCCTCATAAATTCCAGAATTTCTGCAAACTCAGACAATTTGGGACTCTGTTCAACATCCAAATCACAGCAACTGTTATGCAGAGCATTGAAAATCACTGACGAAGGCTGCAATAAAACAATTACACAAACATATCAAACACTTGGATAAATTTCAACATTTAAGAAAACAATTCAAGCGAAACATGTAATAAACTGCCTTCAAGCAAAAAGCATTCAAGCGAAAGGACTTCAAGTGAAAACCAATGATTCACTTGATCACAACATCCAACAACAAGTAATTTCAAGCGAAAGGTTCTTGTTACGTTTTGCTTGAAACTGACCAACAAACCCAAAAATTTTCAAAGACATCTGAGGTCAAATTGATGATGTAGATATGATCTCTGTTAGATTCCGAGAACATGGTTACCATTTTCAAACATTAAAACTTCCTAAATCATACTAGATCTGACTTTGAAGATCTGTTCATCGTCAAGTTTAATATAAACATGAATCTGGTTCAATTAACATCACACAATGAACTACACCCAATTCCGACCACTACCATATGTTCTAATGTCAAATATAAACAGTTAAAAGCCCTGAATCTACGAGTTCAAAACTGACATCGTCGAAACCCTAAGAAACAGATAAAAACAGATTGAATCAAAGTGAAAACTTACATTCACCATATTACTAGTTGTGCTAACCAACTAATAATAACAAATCTGGGTGAATTTGGGCAGAGTTTCGCCTAGAAAACGATGATTTTGTGAGATCGCTTGAAATCGCCCAAACAGTGACTTGAACCGAGAGCAGATGGAAAATGATTTCAAGCGGAACCCAAATCTCTATATATAGTATTGTATATCTCGTTGAAAATGACATGGGTAAGGTCAAGTGAGACCCCATTCAAGCGAATGCTCAATTGAAGCGAATCCACCTTTGTTTTCAAGCGAAACCTCTTTGATAAATTTTGAACTTTTTGTATTTTCAAGATTTTACCGACACACTCGGTCAACCAAGTCCAAGTTAATGACCCTGGTCAACTGTTTAGCCTGCCAAGTCCAAATTAATGACCCTGGCTGACCAACTTTTGAAGATGCTGATATTCTGAAATGAAATCAAGTTCAAATTAATGAACTTTTGCACATTTAAGCCATTACCGATCATAATCAACAATATACTGCTTCCCCAACCCTCAATATCCGACATGTTTAGCACATAAGACTTTGATCATCCGATACCCAACATCAGTAGTCAAAAATAAGATGAAAAACTAAAATCTTTTTGGATTTTGAATATGAAAAGCAATAAACTGTACATACATTTTTTTTTTGTGAGCGTGTTAGGGGATCATATCAGCTGCCGACAAGATACAAGTACCGTTAAGCTTAGGTGACATTTTAAGCATTAAACAATTTGCAATGATTGTCGATATACTGATCCACTTAAATTTTCACACAAAGTTCAAACTGTTCCGGATATGAATTTAATGTTTTAGAGCTTAACTTTTATATGTGTCCCACCTCAGAATATACTCCCGTATCCAGATCCCAATATTCAGTCTTACAGGTGAGTATACCACGGATGATATCTGTAAGGGGAATAAATTATGAAACCGTGATGACTCAGGTCAGAACTTCCGTTCAGCAGAGAGCCTGGTTTGACTTTAGGTGTGTCCCCTTTAGAGGATCTTTTTTACAACAGCATTGATTAGCAATTTTATTGTCTATCAATTTGTGCTGAGGGCGGCGCTATATTTCAAGCAAGCAGAAAGTATTCTCTGGGGACTAGGCTATTGCTTCCGCAAAATCAGAAGTCCCAGGATAATACCCTAGATATCACTGAGTATAAAGACCTAGTATCTCAGAAAGAGGGACCTTTCAAACAAGATTTCGGGGGTTACCCATATATCCGAGAGATGTTCCCCACATAAAAGCAAGAGATTTTATGTTTATATCCCGAACAAATCTACTGAATGTGTAAAAACCTATCGGCATATCATCTACAAGACTGCTTAACGCGTTTTTACGTTACATTTCTTTAGCATACTGCATTGTCTAGCTGATGTACTATCATTTCCCCTTTTTCACAAACTCATTTTTACTTTTTCAAATGTTTTTGGTTTTTGTAATTTTATCATGTTTTTGTATTTTTCTGCAAACTTTCTCCCCCTAAAAAGAAAAACATATTTTTGTGTTTTTGGTTTTATAAAAAAACAGAAAAACAAACTGTACAAATAAACATGACAACATGATGTGGTTCACATTTGATCGCCGTCCTCCGCGGCTGCACACTCGATTACCCTCCCAGAAAGTAAATTTTTCAACCCATTCAATTTTAAAAGATAATTAAATCTTTTTCTATCAAAAGGTTTTGTATAGAAATCAGCCTTCTGATCATCGGTGTGAAAATATTCAATTCAGATTAACTTCTTTTCATAGCAATCACGTATGAAGTGATGCCGAATCTCAATGTGTTTAGTTTTCGAGTGGTGAACCGGGTTTTTAGTAATGTTAATGGCCGCTTCATTGTCCACAAATATAGGTGTATCCAAGAATTGCAAACCGTAATCCCTCATCTGCTGTTGAATCCAAAGGATCTGTGAGCAACAGCTGGAGGCTGAAACGTATTCAGCCTCGCATGTAGAGAGAGCGACCGCGGTTTGTTTCTTGCACTGCCAGGTAACAAGTCGAGTTCCGAAGAACTGACACCCAGCAGTGGTGGACTTAGCATTCTGCTTGCAGCTTCCAAAGTCAGAATCAGCGAAACCTGTTAGGGAAAAGTCACCCGAGCGAGGATACCACAAGCCGATGCTTGGGCAGCCTTTCAAATACCGTAATATTCTTTTGACAATCGTCAGGTGTGACTGCTTCGGGCTCGACTGATATCTGGCGCAAAGACATGTCGGGTACATGATGTCTGGTCGGGAAGCAGTGAGATACATTAAGGATCCAATGATTGACCGGTACAATGTCTCCTCCACCTTGACGCCACTCTCGTCAGGACAAATACCATGATTCTGTGCAAGGGGGGTTGCTGCTGGACTGCTTTGAGCCATATCAAACTTTTCAAGCACGTCCTTCACATATTTTGTTTGGTGAATGAAGATTCCATCGGGCATTTGTTCTACCTGCAGCCCGAGGAAGAACTTCATCTCCCCCATCGAACTCATTTCGAATTTCTTCTTCATAACATTGTCAAACTCTTTGCACAACTCGTCGTTGGTCGAACCAAAAATGATATCATCTACATAGATCTGCACAATTAGGAGATGGCCTGCAACTTCCTTTGTGAACAATGTGCTATCAACTGTCCCTCTGATGAACCCGTTGGCCAAAAGATGTTGGGAAAGCGTCTCGTACCAGGCTCTCGGGGCCTGGTGTAAACCGTAGAGCGGCTTATCCAGCAGATAGACCTTGTTCTTGTGTTGTGGATCAGTGAACCCCGGTGGTTGTCCCACATACACCTCTTCTTTAATCTTTCCGTACAGGAAAGCAGATTTAACATCCAGCTGGTACACTTTGAAGTCTTTCCATGACGCAAACGCCAGGAAGATCCGAATAGCCTCAAGTCGAGCAACAGGCGCATAAACCTCATCATAGTCGATGCCTTCTTGCTGACTGAATCCTTGTACCACTAATCGTGCTTTGTTCCGAACCACGACTCCTCTATCGTCTCTCTTACACTTGAAAACCCACTTCGTTTTAATCAACTTTTGATTCTCAGGGAGATCTGCTAGTCTCCATACTCCCAACTTCTCGAATTGTTGCAGCTCCTCCTGCATTGCATTCACCCAGCTATCTTCAGTCAAGGCTTCTTTATACGTTCTGGGCTCGATCTGCGAAATAAAACATTTCAGTGAGAATTCCTCTTGTAAAGGAGCCACAGATGAATAAAAACATGTAAGTGCTCGGTTGATTTGATCTCTTGTTTTAACACCACTTTGTAGGTCACCGATAATCTACTCTGAAGGATGATAAGACAAGGTTCGAGGCATGACGGTGTCAGGCACGTCAACTTCCGATTGCAAGCTCATTATGTCTAGATCACCGGTGTGATCCTCAGCTTCCGTCATAGTAACATTTGGTTCCTCGTCAAAAGTAGGAGCGGATTCCTCTTCTAAGTCGTCAGAATTATCAAATGTTGGAGCTGGTTCATCTGGAGGTTCGTGAACTGTTCCACTTGGACCAGCTTTGTAATCGTTTGTGCCACCTGTATGAATGTTTGTATCCACCTCAGGTTGTGAAACTACCAAAGGCCTTGGAACTTGATCTTGTGAACTAACTTGTTGCTGTTGATATAGCAGAATAAGTTCTTCAATACTTGGCTCGGTCGGAAGATGAAACGACTCCCAGAGTTTATCATAATCGAACAGGAATCTTTGTCCGGGAAGTTGTGGTGATGCGGTGTGCTTCTGACAATCTACATGCAGAACTTGTATTACTTTTCCCAGGCAAGGTACAAACACCCTCTTCAACGGGCTCGCGTAACCTACAAAGAAACCATCATTCGACTTAGCACCTAATTTACCATTTTCATCAATAAAAGTACACGGAGACCCAAATGGCTCCAGAAACTCTAGATTTGGCTTGTAACGGTGTAGCAACTCAAAACTTGTTTTCTTGTACTTCTTAACGGTGAGCACACGGTTCAGAGTGTAATAGGCTGCTGCCACTGCTTCGCTCCAGAAGAAAATCAATAACTTGGAATCTGCTAACATTGTTCGAGCAGTTTCTATTAGGGTCCAATTCTTTCTTTCAGCAACGCCATTCTGTTATGGTGTGTATGGCGCACTGAATTCATGAAGAATCCCCTTTTCATTACAGAACTCGAGCATCTTGTTATTCTTGAATTCCGTTCCATTGTCACTACGTATTCTTCAGATAGGCAGCTTATACAGCGTCTCCATCTTTTTGAACAGAACCATCAGCGACTCAAACGTCTGATCCTTGCTTTCCCAGCATACAACCCACAAAAACCTTGTATAGTCATCAGTTACTACCAAGCAGTACAAATCTCCACTGATGCTCTTCACATTGACCGGCCCGAAGAGATCCATGTGGAGTCTCTCAAGCGGTACTCTTATCGAATTCAGTAACTTCTGTGGGTGTGACTTCCTAGTCTGCTTTCCTTTCTTGCAAGCTACACAATCATCATTCAAATGGAAGTTCTTTAAATTCACACCTTCGACTAAATCGTTATGTACTAGAAAATTCATTTTCTTAACATGAATGTGGCCCATCTTTCGATGCCACATAATTGACTCCTTTTCTGTAGCTTTCGTTTTCGACACAAAACATTGTTTTTGATGATTTGTTGGCGTTGCGACACTCATATCAAGAATATACAAGTCGTTTTCCCGTGGAGCGCGCAACAGCACCATATCATCAGGGATTTTAAACCCAGGTTTTAAAACCAAGCATTCATTTTTCGTGAAATGTACAGTAAATGATTTATCACAGATTTGAGAAATACTAAGCAAGTTATTTTCTAATTCTATGATATAATTCACTTTCTCAAACGAAATGACCCCATTTGTCAAGGTTCCTTGGCCCACAATCCTGCCACCCTGGTTTCCGGCAAATCCCACGTAACCTCCGTTGATTGATTTTACGTCGTAAAGCAGTGCAAGCATCCCCGTCATGTGTCTAGAGGCTCCACTCTCCATTATCCATTTTGAAATTATTGACCTGGGCAGCCCCTGCAAACATTATAGCAATTCATTCAAACAATGAAGTCCATGACTTCTTAACTTGTGGAACACTAACAAACACTACATCACACTTCTCATCAATCTTAGGAAAGTTAAACGTGACATTCGGAACATCAGTTTTTATTTTTGATTTGACTTCATTTTTTATTGGTAGAAACTCTGCAAGAAACTTGTCTAGCTCAAATTCATACTTCTTACCATCATTTTCCAAACCTTTAGTTTCATTTTTCAAAATGTTTTCCATCTTTTTCTCCTCGACCGATTGTTTTGATTTCACAACCCATGATTGATTTTCAAAAACTTTTGTTTTCGGATAAATCTTTGAAGTCTTGTGAGACTTTGAAGATTCGCCAACCTCAAAGGTCGATTTTGGCTTATCTTCTGACTTCAAAGATTCACCTCTCTTCAAGATGCGAATTGGTGAAATCATTGATTTTTTACCCTTTGTGTCAATTGGTGACTTAGGTCGAGGTTTTTGAACAATGGGTTTTACGACAGGTTTTTCAAACACTTTCTTGCATTGTTTTGCCATATGTCCTATCTCATTGCAGCGATAGCAAACTCTTTTGTCATACTCGACAAAAGTTGATTTAAACGACTCTTCTTTCAGTTTCTTCGCTGCATTGAAATCGTCCACAGCTTTCTGACTAAAGATGTATTCCTTCTCATCATCCACACTTGGTCCAACAACAAAGATATCATTCATTTTATCTTTTGGCTTGACATCCTTTTAGCCATTTTTTTCTCAAAACCAATTCCTTTGTTTTTAAAGTTGTTACCATTTTTCTTGTTACCATTCCCTTCCCACTCCTTTTTGCCCGAGTTGTTGAAACATGACGTAACAAATGACTTTTTAGGTTTCGAAAAGAATTCTTTGTTGTTAACTTCAGCAATATCAATTTCAACCAATTTGAAAACTTCCTTAACATTTTCAATCTTTGCGTTCTGAAGTGGATACTCGAAATCAGAGTAAAGCTTGTCAGTTCCAATCATAGTGTAAACCACCATAATCGGATCATCATTCGTACTCTTGTCTGATTTTGGTATGAAATGATCTAAAAAATTACCCTCGTCTTCAGAATCAGTAGCAGACTTATCAGAATGAGATTTCATAACTTCAACCTCAGAGTTATCACTCTCTTCATCTAACACCTGATTGACAACAGTCTTGATGACCTGTGACTCGTTGTCTGTGTCGGATGCAGAGAATGTAACATCAATGCTCTCTGGCAATTCATCCTCAATTGTCCTCAGCTTGAGGTTCAATGCAGTTTCCACCCCATCTGGATACTTTTGAGTATAATGATTCCACATTGGGGGTGGAACGCTGTTAAAGACCGGTGTTGCATTGGGCTGTTGTGGAACAATTTGCTCAAGAACATAGGATGATGCAACATAGCTCATCAATTTCTTATCGATTCGCTCATTTTCAATTTTAGTTAATTCTAACTCTTTCTTCAATGATGCAATTGTGTCAAGATGAAAATTAACTTCCACTTGTTTATCAAAAAGTGTTGCTTTTACTAGTTTTGTGGCTTTATCATTTTCGACACTTTCTTTTTAAATCATTTTAATTGATCTTGCTAGTGTATCATATGCCTCTTTGACTTGACCTAGATCAAATTTTAACATGTCAGCTTGTTGCTTCAATTCCTGAAACTTAGCATCTTTTTCAAGACACTCCATGCAAGGTTTTAAACACTTTTGGCATGGGGTTTCAGTTATTGAATCCACTTTCTCCATAATTTCTGCTTCATGAGCAGTTTTCACTTCCTGTTTACCGACATCGTTTGACTCTGACTCAGACACTTTCTCAGATTTGACCTCCTCAATTCCTGACTCCTGATCCTACTTCTTTTGAACTGACTCGGTACCGACAGACTCTGGTTTCACAAGTTCTGTGTCTACCTCTTTCAGTTTAGCCATGAGAGCCCTGTCAGCAATTTCTTTCAAAGTGTCTTTGGTCATTTCCTTTGTGACATCGATCATCTCCTCGACAGACTCTTTTTTCTCCTCATATCTTGGACACAATCCAGTCGTCGGTTTTTCAAAGAAACCTGCAAAAGATTCAAAAATTTTAAGAGGCATGATAGATCTCAAAGAACTGGCTAATACCTCCTGCTCAGACTGATAGTAATAAACTTCTGCAGCTAACTCCTCAGTATCAGTCACACTATCCATAGTAACATCTTCAACAACCACTTCAGACTCAACCATACTCTCAGGCTCTTCAATTATCTCAACCATCATAGCCTGTCCATCACTTCCGGGGATGTATTTATCCCAGCTAAATCCCTTGGCTACTTTCTCTTCATCCTGATTCACAATGAGAGCTTTCTCAGGTTTGTTCTCAATTTGTGGCCTTTGAACTATAGGTTGCTGATTTGGTCGGTGATAGATTGCCTGTCTGTAATAATCATTCGTGAACGGGTTCTGATGATTATTCACTTCTCTATTTGGACATTCCCCTTTGAAGTGACCTCTCTCTTTGCACTTGAAGCAAGTTACTTTAGACTTGTCGAAACCTAGCTTCTGATCAGGTCCAGAAAGGCTGTTTCTGCCAGTCATTTCCATAAAGAGCTGTGCTCTCCTCACAAGACTAGCCATACCCCACTTAATGTCTATCAGCTCAAGTTCCTCCGGATCTATCTGATCGTAATCCTCTTTGGTCATATCCGGATTCCCGATCTTACCCGCTGCCAAACTCTCATAAGACTCTAACACGGAAGCCAACAATGCAATATGCTGTTTTGCAGCTGATTCAGTGAACTCATTACCATTCTTAATATTGACTGCAATGTTGCATTGGATCCCAGAAACATATGCCTGATTGTTTGAATTAGATGAGCTTTGAGGTGTCGTCTGTTCATTAGCTTTGACGTTTGGCTCGTAACTGACAAATGGCGAAGGCTTGTTTGTTTGTGGAGTATTTGATGAAACACTTGATGTTGTGTCAGCAATGAAACCAGTTTGTATCTTCAGACTCAAATTTGTAATTGTCGGTGTGCTGCCTTTGTAATACAGAGATACATCCTATTGAACATTCGCTGAGTTCATCTTTTTGATCTTCAACAACTCTAACTCATGAGCCTCAATCTTTTCTATGAACGAACTAAGATTCAGATTGACAAAATCTGAATCATTCTTCAACATCATCAGGTAAGTGCCCCACTCTTCATATGGCAATGCATCACACAACTTATCAATCCACTCCTCATTGGTCTTAGTGATTTCCAATCTCTTCATTTCCAGTACCAAATGGCAATATCTTTCTATCAGTTGCCTTGTAGTTTCACCCTTCATGCCGGTAAAAATATCAAACTCCTTCTTGATCAAAGCCTTCTTGCTCTTGATCATTGACACACTACCTTTAAACTTTAACTGCAATGACTGCCACATTGATTGAGCATTGTCTTCATGTTGCAACAATACTAAAATGTCTTCTTTGATAGCCTGCTGGAGAATACTAATCATCTTTTTCTCGGCTTTGAAGTCATTTTGTTCTGTCTCTGTCAGACTTCCAATACCCTTCTCCATACCTAAACCATCAACTGGTGGAACATACTTCTTCTCTATCTTCATCCAACATTCAAAGTGATTAGCCTGTACCCAGTTCTTGAATCTTCCAGACCATCCGGCATATTCATCTATATTCATCAACTTAGGAGGCTTTTGCATTGTTCCCAATTCGTTTTCCATATTAACATTCTGCACAATACTTCCCGATGTTTGTCCTGCTGCCATACCATTGCCCGCGAAGAAGTTGTAAAAATCTTGGTTTTCAATTTTTTAGAGATTTACCGAATAGTTTTTAAGTTTTCAAACATACACTTTTCACAAAATCAGACGATCGAACAATATCACGAACACTAAGGACTTTTCTTAGAAATCAGCTATACTCAAGCGAAAACAGTTTTCAAGATGAAAACACTTTTCAAGCGAACTGTGTGATTCAAGCGGAACCACAACAAAATTCAAGCGAAACCACAGAATATTTCAAGCGAACTGCTGGTTTCAAGCGAAACTGAAATTTTACAAGCGAAAGCCTGTGTTTCGCTTCAAACACCACCAATTTTCAAGCGATACACAAACAGATCGTTCAAGCGAAAGGTAGTTTTTAGGTCATTTTTACACGATTTTCTTTGAATTTTAAGCTGATATTCTCCAGGGTTTGTTAAAACTCAGTTTCACACACACTGTCCAAAATTCAGTCCATTTTGTCCGCGTAAAGGTCCAGAAATCAGATTTTGTGTAGAAAAATGCTTTGATTCAGGTATATTGGCTCATGACTGGCTCTGATACCAATTGTAGGATTGATATTGACGATCAAATGAGTCAATCCAAGTCAAAATACCATTGTTTATGAGGCGGAATCACACAAACAGTTTGAATCAAAGAGAATGGAGTAGAAATAGACAGAATATCACTTTAAACACTGTTTCTCACTCATATATTGACTTGAAAATCCGGCAGCAGTTTGGTACAAACTTCTTGGAACTGTTACAAATGAGAAACAACTAACACCTATTTATAGGCCCTAGGTTTCGCTTGAACCAGTCTCAAGTGAACCCTGATCATCTGAGTTCGCTTGAACTTGACATGAATCACCTTCAAGCGAAACCCCTTAAACATAAACTTAAACTTACATTTTGACCCCTGTACTATACAATCATGACATATAAAGACCCTAGACTTAAGACATAGACTTTAGACATCATGCACTAACAAGGGCTAAGAAAAATACCAATTTTTTGTACGATTAATGCATTTTGCACATTTGAATGACTCTCTAGGAGAGCTTCTTCATTTATGGGTTTTGGCAGTTTTAGCTCTTTTAAGATATCCTGGTTGTGCCTCGGTCAGCATGTATCTGGATGCAGCAGAAGGACAACCCTGATACCCCGGATGAAATAATAGTATAAAGACCCAAAACCTCATATTTTTGCAATCTATCAACGCAAGATTTAAGGTCATTAAACCATACGCCACTGATGTGTTCCCCACTCATACTCAGTTTGTTAGCTTTATATCACATTAGTAAGTTGATTATTTCATGCTTTTGCCTACTGGTATATCATATGATGAAGCTGCTATCACACTTAAGCTAGTTAATTCAATTTCACTGTGACAGTCTAACTTGCTGATTTCTTCTTTTCACAAAATAATAACTCATTTTTTATTTTCTGTATTTTATCTTTTTAATTTTTCAATGTTTTTGTATTTTTTATTTTTAAGAGAGCAGTAAAATATTTACAAAATTCTTATGAAAAAACAGTTATTCAGGATTCCTCATCCCGTTGAGTTCGACTAAATGTTCAAAGTGAGCTCGATCAAAAGCTTTTGTGTAAAGATCAGCAAGGTTATCTAGTGTGCCGACTCGATGTAGTTCAATTAGTCACTTTTCAACGCAATCCCGTATAAAATGGTGACGAATGTCAATATGTTTAGTTCTACTGTGTTTTACGTGATTGTTTATGATTGAAATAGTGGCATTATTGTCTATCATAATAGGAGTACGAGTGAAATCCAAACCGTAATCACGCATCTACTGTTGTATCCAGAGCACCTAAGAGCAGCAGCTACCAGCGGCAATATATTCAGCTTCACACGTAGAGGTAGACACACCAGATTGGTTCTTGCATTGCCAAGACACAATCCTGCCTCCTAAGAACTGACAACCAACTATGGTAGACTTTCTCGAAGACTTGCCTCCTCCAAAGTTGTCACACCCCGACCGCGTAATACAACAAACCGCGGCGGAAACGTCGGGGAGTGGAATAATAGAATCATTGTTTCACAACACATGGTATTTAAAGTTTGGTTTTATTAGAATAATTGTTTACAATGTCTTGGAATTTAACCTAAAACATAACGTAAATTAAATTATCTTGCTTCATTTTAAGTGAGTAAGGCCCAAGTCCGCCTAAGTATAGCACGATCATCATCGTATATGAGCTCCTAAAACACATGTGAAAATAGGTACGTCAGCATAAAAATGCATGTGAGATACATAGGTTTTGTAAAAGCAGGATTCATGACTTGTAAGCTAAAAGAAATGTTTAACAAAAAGTAGTCATGAATTTTGTAAAATGTTTTCTTTTATAAAATCATGTGAAAATCAATAAGATAATCAGTTGATATAAAAGAAAGATGTATGGTTAAATAATTAACCAATGAAAAACGAGTTTGTATAAAATATGTTATTTGTAAAACAGTGTCTTGTAAACAATATGTCGAGTCTTTGTATGAAATGTATCATGTCTTTGTTTCTGTCAAAGTGGTTTAGATAACGCTACGATATGCAATATCATAAAAGCATTTATATATAGGAAGTACCAGTGGCGTAACCACCATGCTTTTTGTCACACCCCGACCACGTAAAACAACAAAACGTGGCGGAAACGTCGGGGAGTGTTTTAACAGAATCATTGTTTCACAACCATATATTAAACAATTTTGTTTTATTAAATTACACGTATTACAATACATTGGAATTAGAAACAAAACAAGAACAAATAGACTTTCATTGTTATTAAGTCACTAAGGTCTCGTCCATTCCTATGTGAGCGTACACAAAAATCATCATCAAACATCATCAACCATGGTACCTGAAACACACGTGAAAATACGTCAGCATAAAAATGTCGGCGAGTACATAGGTTTTATATGAGTGTCAGTTTCATGGCTCGTTTTACATGTTGCAATACTTATTTAAAAACCTTGTTTTGAAAAGTATAATATTGCGACATAATTAACCAACTCAAATCAAGTTGGTTATAATTTGCAAAATCTCGTAGCCATGATTCTTAACTCCAAAACATTTGTTTTATTAAATTAAATTGTAAAATATCTCATAAAAACTCGTTAATAAAACTCGTATGGTTTATACTATTCAGAAAACATCCTTGTGTGACATTGTTTCGAAATCGTTTACCCAAGTGATCTAGATAACGCAACGATATATAATGTGTTAAAAGCACTTATATATAGGAAGTACCAGCGGCGTATCCACCATGCTTTTATCACATTACACCCGCCCCGTTACCTAATCACTTCCCTAACCCAATGGCTCAAACAGTTACAAATGGTTCACATAAATCAAATGGTTACAAACGGTTCACATAAATCCAACAATTTCAAATGGTTCACATACATCCAATGATTTCAAATGGTTCACATACATCCAATGATTTCAAATGGTTCATATACATCCAATGATAATGGTTCAAAACGTAAAACAATTGTGCTAGCATGTTAAGTGAACATACATAGCAAAACATAATGAAATCATGTACTAATAGTGTACTAATGAACATAGCAAGTATATGATATGAAAACATGGAAAGCATGAAAATAACAAGTAGGCACATGTGTTTCACCCCCAAAATGTTTGGAAAACAGTAAAAGAGGGGTCTATGTACTCACCTGAGGATGCTTAGAAGTCTTGAATAACAACCAAGCAAAGCTAGAGGGATCATGGAATCAAACGGCACCTAATATAGGTAACTATGTAAATAAACGGACCTGAATCGGAGGATCGGATAAAATGAGGTTTCGTAAACCAAATGAGTGTAGGGACTCATGTAATATGGTTTAACAAAGCCTACATTCTAAAACGAAACCTAACCTAAGTGCTTACGACCCATTACGACTCGTTAAGGTAGCTTATGCCACTTTAACGCGTCGTTCGCATAAAACGCGTTCGGACCGCCTAACTAGTCCTATGATGAGTAAAATATGCCTTAACATGTCTAATATTGTTTCCAAATTAGTTTAGATATCAAAAATTATGTTACATATGCTTAAAATGAATTTTGGCGTAAAAAGGGCATTTTGGTCATTTACCTAAGGCATATAAACTACCTTGTCATACAACTACTTAAATGACGTGACCATAAGGTATAACCTCGAAAGGTTATTCCCTATGCAACTATGGTCACCTAATGAGTTTGGTCGGATCCTAAAGATCGACCAAACGGGTCGGGTTCGAAAGTATAAGCGGTTGTTTAGACTGCTTACCTTACGACCCTACATAAACACTAAACCTAAAGTGACGAGCTAAACATGTTAAAACATGCTTAACGAGGGTTGAAAATAGGTTTGGTGTCAAAACAAACAGTTTTGATACCTAAAAGTAGTTTGGTTACAAAATACGCAAGAATACGCATTTTGGCCGAAACTACGACTCGCCACTATGCCTAGATAACGTGGTAATCAATAGGTATAGTCACAAGAGACTAAAACCATCGTGATTACGCTCACGTTATGAAGTTCAAACGAACTTCATGTTGACCATAAACTGGTCAAAGCAGAAAATCAAACACAGTTTGACTTTCACGCGAAAAAGAACGAAAGAGGACTTACAAAAGGTCCAAGAACGGAAGTTTGACCCGATTATTCTCAGGTATGAAGTGAAAGCACCTCAACTTAGAGAAATATCAGATTAAATGTGAGTTGTAACAATGAGATGGATGGGTTATTTATAGTTTTTGCACAACCGTTAAGATCGTTCGTCGTAAAACGAGCTTCGATCTCATCCGTACACATGTGCCCATGGTTTTGTGAAACCCTGGGAGCCCCTAGTTTCATTAAAACCATGTGCAAATGAGGGGAATAGCTGGAACAAGCTGGAATTTAGATTTTCCATTTTGGTCCCTTCCTAAGATAACTATGGCAGATTGTCAATTTTGGTCCCTGAATGTGCAAAACATGGTTTTTGATGCATTTTTGACACGTTTAAGCCCCGTTAATCCCATTTCAAGGCTCTAAAATGAAGTTAAAGTATAGGGAACTTGAAACATGCTCAAAAATATCTCGGATGTTGGCTCGTTTGGTCGTACGATTGCGTTGTTCGGTTAACTACGATGAAACACGAACGAATGCGAAAAACGATCCAAATTACGCGACGAATGGAATTTTATCATGCCAATCACTAAAATAAAATATTTTCATGATTACATAAAGTTTGGGATGTCCGGATGTATTCAGAACGTAAGATATGCGCGAAAATGCAAACTTATGCAATTTTTGACGCTTTTAGTCCCTGAATGACCAAAAAGTTTATTTTAGCACACCGAACCCCTCAAAGCCTATTTCTAAGCTATGTAAATGATATTTAGGGTATTTTTAACTTATGTTCATGTTCCGGAATGTTCGTTACAGTACAAATCGGCATACTTTCGTAGTTTGTCGAAATTAGTCCCTGTAAGCGAATAAACTTGATTTCGCCACACCAAACCCTCCAAAACTTATTCTAAGTTATGTAAAGGTTATTTAAGGTATGTTAAGCCTATTTCACTATTCCGGAGTGTTCGTTGCATTAAACTGGTTATATTTACGCATCAGTGCGCGTATAACCTTCCAGAAAGCGATTTAAAGCTTAAAATCGAACATGAATTGATATGTGCAAACAATACACGTATTTTTACAAATCCCAAGTATGAAACAAAATATTTCATTAATTTGGTATTTGTTTGATGGTCGCAGAGGCCCAGGTGTCACAGTCTCCCCTACTTTAGGAAATTTTGTCCCGAAATTTATTCTTAGGAGTCTGTCTGTGACGCTGTGTTAAATAATTTCCTTGCATGGAATCTAGGGTGTTTATCTATTTGCGTTGAATAACCCATCAAATATTATGCAAGGCATAATCCTGTCATTTCTCTCAACGGACAATCTTTAAAAATGAAAATGAAGGAAAAATCAAGGATATTCATTTCCCTCGATGGATATTCTTCAGAAACGAAAATGAACGGAATGAGTCATTTTCCTCAATGGGTATTCTTCAGAAACGGAAATGAACTGAGTCAACTCTAGACACATGAAAAAACTTGCTGTGGTTTATGTGCACTGAAGTCCATAATTATATATGCATCCATAATTACGTAATTCCTTGCACAGTCCGCACAGTTTGTTTTGTAATGTGAAGGGGAAGAAAATCAAACCTGTGATGAGTGTGACTAGACTATCATAGGGTCCTTTTAATTAGATCAACAAATGATCTCTTTAATTAGACCACCAAGGAGTCTTTTCAGCTATATCATCACATGATATTCCTAACCAGATTTTTGGATCAATCTGTTTAACTAGACCACTCAAGGGGTCTAATTATGGAATAGTACATTATAATCCAAGGGTCTTTACTATTACGTAGAAGCCCATTAAGGATTTAAGGTAGTACCTTTGAATATCCTACTATGAATCCCTTATACGAAGATATGAAAGATTCTACGAGGATTTGGATAACAAAAACTTGGATCACAGAAAAACATAAAAGGGAACACATAAGCACATAATCACATATTTGTTTAATTTGTTATCTTTAGACACGGATATTAAAAGCACACCAGGAATCAAATCCGTGGATTTCATTTGGCACTTTAATCATTTTCAAGAATCTATCAACGAAGATAGAATGATCTTCCGAAAATTCGATTTTGTTTTCAAAGAAACGTAATATTCGAATTAAGGCACACAACAATTTTAGGATTTACGGAAATACCCTTAGGTACCCTATTAAGGATTTATAGTGGTACTTTGGGTATTCGTCCAGAGTTGTAACTTGCGCCTTGTACTTCGTTTCTTTGGAAGAAACGGGTACTTAGGATTTTCGTGGAAAACGCAAGAGATCATAAAATGGAAGAATTTTTGGGGTAGTCTGTACTTCAAGGAATACAATTCCCTGATTGTCGGTATTGTAGGGGATATGTTGTTTATACATGCAACCACATAAATATATTGCAATGTAAATAAAAGATTTATTTATAAACAACGATAACAACTGTTTCATGGACCTTGACAACAAAAGAAAATAATACATAAGACGTGATTATTTCTAAACGGTGTTGTCTTCTAGTCGGTCAGATGCTCATCCCTGTGCTGGATTTGCATTAGCAAGCTTTGGGCAATTTCTTCGGAAATGACCCATCTCGCCACAGTTGTAGCAAGAACCTGGTGGAAAACGAGCGTGAGCAGGATTGTTTTCAGCTTGATTTGGTGCAACTGCAGCTCGGCAAACTCTTGCTGTATGCCCTATAAGTCCACAAATTTGGCATTTGCGGCACTTCACACTAGCATGATGATGAAGGTTACATTGGTTGCACAGGGGTGCAGTTCCGTTATATGGCTTCCTAGTAGGGGGTTGAGCTGGTTGGTTGGGGGCAGCTTGATCATTGTGAGCAACCACGACGTAGTTCTGGGAAGCTTTTCGCTTCCTTGACTTCTTGGAGGATTCAGTCTATTCATCTTTTGGTTTCGATTCCCCGATTGGTTTCTTGTCACCTTTTCGGAAAAGTTTACCTTTCCTGATTTGAGATTCAGTCAAGGTAGCAGATAGCTCAATGGCCTGCCTAACCGTAGTGGGGTTACTACCAGTCACAATGTCTTGTACTGGGTCAGGGAGGCCATCAATGTACTTTTCGATTGCCTTATCCAAAGGCGTAACCATATTTGGGCATAACAGACTTAACTCCTCATAATGATCCGTGTAGGCTCGATGCTCACCGTTATCTTGCTTAAGATCGTCGAATTCCCTTTCCAAGGCCCTGATCTCGTGACGAGGACAGAATTCCTTCATCATCAGAGCTCGAAGCTCTTCCTACATTTGAGCCAGTGCCACATCGGCACCCCTATCTCTCATCACACCATTCCACCATGTCAAAGCTCGTTTCTCAAAGACACTAGATGCGAATTCTATCCTTCGCTCATTTGGGCATTGAACATGCCTGAAGGTGCTCTCTAGACTCTCGAACCATTGCAGAAGTGCAGTCGCTCCTTGAGACCCAGAAAACTTTGATGGCTTAGCCGAGTTGAACATCTTGAAGTTGCAGGGGGCATTTTTGTTGTTGAGAGCTTGGTTACATTGAGCAACGATGTTCGGGATTGCAGCACTCATCTGCTGCATAATGATAGCTGCCAGTTCTTCATTAGGTACTTGATTATCGCGTCGTGGAGGCATTCTAAAAGGGGAAACAATAGAGGAAATGTCACACCCTGGCTTTGCGGAAGCGTGGTTAATTTTGGTGTGACTTCTTAATACCATAGCTTAACCATAACAAGCTATATGAATTAAAAACATGCAAGATCATCCATTAAGGTTTGAAAACAAAATACAGTACCATTGTTTTAACCAACAACCATAACCTTGTTCAACAACATTACAAACTGAAACATAACATAAACATGGTTTAAGGACTGTGTCTTGTCCAGGAAAGAGACACATCCCCTAAACCCCGGATGACCTTGGAAACTAGTGCAGCGGAAAACATGCCATACCGTGCCAGATCTCGTTAATTTCCTGAAATACATGTAAGTTGAAAAATCAACAATAATGTTGAGCGAGTTCATGTGCAAGTGAGTAAGTAAAAACACTTGTAAGTATAAAAGTTTCCTGGTATGTAGCAGTGTAAGAGGACTTGTGATCACCAATGGTTTGCAAGGCCATTAGCATGTTGTGAAATGCAAGTAAGTAGACACAACCCTAGCCGATTTTTGTGTTGGGTACCAAGTCACTCCAGGTCCGTTCTGTTGGTCCTCCGAGAGGTCCGTTCTGTTGGGCCTAGAGCTGGGCTCGCTACACCCAGATAGATCTACCGCTCGAGTCCCTCGGTGTTCTAACTACCCATTCACATGATCTAAACCTCCTTACGTAAATCATACCGTGTATAAAGTACTTGTAAACAAAGTAACATGTATTTCACCCCCGCAGTTATGAAAACTGAAAACAGTTAGAGAAAAGGGGGACATGAACTCACAGTGAATGCGCGTCTCTACCAAGTGTCTCCAATACAGTAAGCTGTGCAACGACCTACAAGTGCTAATTCTATTAGACGGACGGCCGTGCCTTAGCTTTATAGTTTAAGTCTTTGGGAAATAGTTAGACAACTATTTCATGTTTATGTTCTGTATACACTTGGTAGTTATACTTCTTCCCAAGGATGGGGGCTACAATACATGTGCGTAAGTTACGTTTTATCAATCTTGTGGTAATGTAATTACCGGTGTATCTTATATAATCATAGTGAAAGCGTTCGCAAAGTTTTGGAATCATTACCGCTTGTAAATATTATTTTTACTCTAAAATAATATTTATGTATTTTCACAACATAATCATAAACAGTGTTGTGACAAAACATATTTATCACGTTAACTTAGTGAAAATCCCACCTCCGAATATTTAGTAAAATATAATGCTGGCGAAATTTATGTTTCGTAAATATGTCCAAAAATAGTTCTAACACTTGTTGTGTAAATGATTCTAAGTGTTAGGTTTTTAGAAAATTTCGCCAGAGTTTCCTCTGTAACTGGAGGTGGCCACGCTTTCAAGCGTATCATTTTCTTTTAACAAATCAATTCAACAACTTCTTTATTCAATCAAACAATTTCCGACACATCAAACTAGTCGACAAGTATGTAAATTTGTACAATCGCATGAACTTGCAGTTTTTCCGCATCTATAGTGTAAATCCCCTTTATATATGTAGATCTTTATATAAAGTAACTTTAATCTTGTAAAAACCTCATGTTTAGAGAAATCCGACTTTACAACTTCTAGTAACAAGTGACAAATCTAGTCCTTTGTCGGATCTGTTTGTTTCACAAGTGTTTACACACTTGTGGTTTATAAAACCATATTTATTAGTGTAAGATCTATCCTTTAGAGAACATGATTCCTTTAAAGTGTGGTTTTTCAAAAAATACCACTTGCAGATACGTAGATCCGCTAGTTTTAAACTCCATTGTACGAGTTAAATTACTTTTACACAAGTAAAATATTTCTACACAAGTTCATGTATCTTGTGTGGTAGAGTTTCGCCTTTTAACCCTTGTGGTAACCAAAAACGAGCTTATGTGAAGATCCATGATCTTACAAAGTCGGGTTAAACGGTGATCCGAGCTACCACATCATAGATCGGGTCTCAAAAATCTCATTTTCCAAATACTACAACTTTTACACAAGTTGTAAGCTATTAACCACCATTTTAGTATTTTTACTAGACTTTAAAGCTTCAAAATGTAAGTTAACGAGATTTAACCGACAATATTCCTTTTAACCACCTTAGATAAGCTTAAAAACAAGTTTTAAGTGTTATACCTCTAGCTCAAGGCTAGGGAAGATCTTTGATGAAAAACGCGTGGATAAAAGCTAACGAAAGAGGTCCTTCGCGTTCCGAGTGCACCAAAGCTCCTAATACGCGACTTGTGAGGCTTGTATATACTTGGAATGGAGAGATCAAGATCGAAAATGGTGGGTAAGGGGGGTGGGGTGTTCGGCCGAGAGGTAGAGAGGGCAAGAGAGAGTGATTAAGTTGGTGATTTGTGATGAAAGATTAATGTGTGTAATCTCTAGTATTTATAGGCAAATCTAGGTGTTATTAACCATTGGTTAATATGTCTTCATGATATTACACAATACTAGATTTAGGTAATCCAACTTGTACTTGCATGTTCCCTCTTAGTTACAAAGGGACCGAAATCGGCCATGGGGGGGGGGTCTTGGTTCGATTATAACTAGTAATTAGGTGGTTTAGTTTGGTTAAGTAGGTTAACTAAGTATTTAACTTAGTTAGTTGTATGTTATGCGTTATGACGGGTGTTAGGGTAATCAGAGACCCTAACTGGCTCAGAAAAAATATAAATAGTGAAAATACTAATATTTTCATGTTCCGGGTAAAGTCCGGGTGTCCGGTTGGATAGTAATCCGTTAAAGCGTTACAAAAGCTTTAAAGTGTCGTTATTGTTACTTTTAGTGACACAATTTGTTTTCCCGACACTTTAGAAAGTGTCTAGTATTATTTTCCCCATATTTTGGCACTTTACTAGTCAGCTAGAAGCTGGGTTATTTATTAAAGTGCTGTGTTTGTACTTAAAGTACGTTTTTGGCACATCCGAATCAGTGTATCTTATTCCTAGAGACGCAGTACCACAACCCTTATATCCCTACACTCACTACCAGTGTAGTCAAAATATTTGAGGCTCTTAACAGGCCTTAGAGGCAGTATCTGCCTGATGCTGGTTATATCAGCATGTTCACTGTGTATCCGTTTAGTGCTACTGTGCTTTTTGTGCATCATGTTTGTCACTAGGGTTCAGCATGTAAATAATGTAGTGACAACAAGCAAGTATGATGCAAGTAAGTTCATGTATCAGTATCCAAGTAGCAGTTCATCAGCTAGTTCAACAAGCACAGTAATTAAGCAGTAATTAATCATTAATTAAGTTGTACGGATACCTGGTTTAGTGCGGGTTGTCACAGGAAACAAGTGAAATGGCATTAGGTAAGAATAGGATGTTACAATTACCGACCAAAAGCATTGGTGATGGTCATTTGTTTGAACCACGAAGCAAACAAACGACACACAAAGGCTGAATCAAAGTAATTAGTTCCTCATAATGTATCGCGAAGACATGCTCGCCTATAAGTGGACACTCACCCCAAGAGTTCCCAGGTAAGAGTGACTGGTCCAATATTGCGGATTTGTACGAACACTCTAGCCCATAAGAATAGGATTTGTACGAACACAAACCTTCCGTCTCTATCAGAGATGATCGAGAGAGGTACTCCATGACGTGCTACGATCTCTCTCATGTATATTTCCGCAAGTTTACTAGTACTGTCTTTCTCCTTGATTGGTAGAAAGTGTGCGGACTTTGTTAGGCGGTCAACTATTACCCAAATCATATCATGGCCTCTTGGCGTTCTTGGCAATTTTGTAACAAAATCCATTGAGATTTGTTCCCATTTCCACTTGGGAATCTCAGGTTGTTGCAGAAGTCCCGAAGGCTTCTGGTATTCCGCCTTGACCTTAGCGCACGTTAAACATTTGCTCACGTAAACAGCAACGTCGCCTTTCATCCTAGGCCACCAATAATAATTTTTGAGATCTTGGTACATCTTATCCGATCCAGGGTGGATAGAGTACCGTGACTTGTGCGCTTCGTCGAAAATAACTTCCCTTAATCCACCAAACAGAGGAACCCAAATCCTTTTCTCAAAACATAATGTTCCTTCCTCGTTTGGTACCAAAAGCTTTTCCATTCCACGGAGATATTCTTCCTCAAGGTTTCCCTCCTTGAGAGCTTCCTTTTGTGCAGCACGAATGCGCGAGGAAAGATCGGTTCGTATGATCATTTCCAAAGCCCTAACCCTTATGGGCTTGATTCTTTCTTTACGACTTAGGGCATCGGCGACTACATTCGCCTTCCCGGGATGATATTTTATCTCGCAGTCGTAATCGTTCAGCAATTTAACCCATCGTCTTTGCCTCATATTCAACTCCTTCTGGTTGAATATATGCTGTAGGCTTTTGTGATCTGTGAAGATTGTGCACTTCGTACCATACAGGTAGTGTCTCCAGATCTTTAAAGCGAAAACCACTGCGCCAAGCTCTAAATCGTGTGTGGTATAGTTCTTTTCGTGCACTTTCAGTTGGCGTGATGCGTAAGCAATGACCTTTTGGCGTTGCATCAACACACAACCCAATCCTTGACGCGATGCGTCGCAGTATACCACAAAATCGTCAGTACCTTCTGGTAGAGCTAAGATTGGCGCGTTACAAAGCTTATCCTTCAATGTCTGAAACGCTTCATCCTGTTTGATTCCCCAATCAAACTTCTTATCTTTCTGGGTCAGGAGCGTCAACGGTTGAGCGATTTTCGAAAAATCCTCGATGAACCTTCGATAGTAGCCAGCCAAACCCAAGAATTGTCGAATCTCGGTTGGCGTCGTAGGCGTTTCCCAATTCTTGATTGCCTCGATCTTTGTGGGATCAACATGAATTCCATTTCCATTAACCACATGTCCAAGAAACTGGACTTCGCGTAGCCAAAACTCGCACTTAGAGAACTTGGCATACAACTGTTCCTTCTTTAGCAGCTCCAAAATAGTTCTCAGATGCTGTTCGTGCTCGGCCTTTGTCCTTGAATAAATCAAGATGTCGTCGATGAACACAATCACGAACTTGTCCAAGTATGGCTTGCAAACTCTATTCATCAAGTCCATAAATACTGCAGGTGCGTTTGTCAAACCAAATGGCATAACGAGGAACTCGTAGTGTCCATAACGAGTTCGGAAGGCCGTTTTCGGGATACTTTCCTCCTGTATCCTTAATTGATGGTATCCAGATCGAAGATCGATCTTTGAATAATAGTTCGAGCCTTGCAGTTGATCAAACAGATCATCGATTCTTGGCAGAGGATACCTGTTCTTGATCGTCAGCTTGTTCAATTCTCTGTAGTTGATGTTTATTTGAAAATCATCATCCTCCTTTTTGATGGGTAACAATGGGATTACCCCAAAAAGGAATTTTTTTGGTCTGTTATCTTCCTTCTCCATCTGTTGCCAACACTTCTCTGTCGATCGTTGCACCCCCGAAAATGTAAGTCGCTATGATGCATTGACTACGGGTGCAGTGCCTGGAATTGAATCGTCGTGAAACTCTACTTGCCTCTGAGGTGGCAGTCCAGGCAAGTCTTCTGGGAAGTCTTCTGGATATCCCCTTACGACAGGGATGTCTTCGACCTTTGGCTCAGCAGCCTTTTTATCCACGATGAGTGCTAGAAAAGCGACACATCCTTTCTGTAACACTTCCTTGCTTTCAAGCAGCTGATAAATCTTAGCGGTGTGTCACGCTTCTCTCCGTGAACCACAATTATCTCACCATCATTGGTTGGGATACGAACAACTTTCTCGTGACATACTATCTCAGCCTTGTTGCCTGATAACCAATCCATTCCTACTACCACGTCGAAGCTTCCCAACTGGACTGGTAGTAGATCTAGAGCGAACTCACGTTCTCCTAATTCTATCACATAGCCTCTGATTACTTCGTCGGCTCTGACTAACTTTCCGCTAACCAATTTGATTGAGTAGGGGATATCTAACTTACTAGCGGTTAAACCAAGTATATTCTTAAATTCTAATGACACGAAGCCATACCCGGTACCAGCATCAAACAAAATAGGTGCAAAAGTTTTGGTTGTTAGAGAACGTACCAGAAGCCACACCTGGATCCTGGCATGCCTCACAAGCTCTGATGTTGGATTTTCTCTCACGGTCTTGTTTCAACTTCAGGCATTCCCTCTTAAAATGTCCAACTTCCTTACAATGGAAGCATCCTATCATTCAGCCATTTCCTTTCCCATTTCCACCTAGAGCGTTGTTACTGTTTTCTCCTTGTATGGAACTCTTCATCCCACAACCTTCCTTGTTGTGTCCTTTCCTCCCGTACCAAGGCTTCTGACATCCACCATCACGGCGACACTTGCACTCAGCACATCTTGGTTTGGTTTCTAAGTAAATCTTATCACTGGCCTGTTTGTTAGGGCAATCTTTCTTGAAATGCCCTTTGTCCCCGCAGTCAAAGCAACCTCGAATAGATCTTTGTTCATCGTTGTTCATTTGGGTATCTTCGGTAAGCTTCCTTTTGTTCTTTCCAGACGACTCTACCTGAGTTTTCTTGTCAGGTTTTGCAAGTTTTTCTAGTCTATTTGCTTCCGTAACGAGTGCCAAACCCATCTTACTTGCAACAATGGTTGTTGGTGGCGTAGATGCTGTCATCAAGCTCAAGACTTGAGGCGCCAGTTCCCAAATGAATTGTTCCAATTTCTTCAGTTCTGGTTTTACCAGGTATGGAACAATTTGTGACAGATCATGGAGTCGTTGCACGTACTCCAACACCTTCGGACCTTCCATCATTAGGCTCCGAAATTCATCTTCCCACTTCTGGGTTTCCGTGTGGGGGCAATACTTCTTATGCATCATTCCTTTCATCTCATCCCAAGTTAACGCGTATGCTGTAGTTAGGCCCATTATTCGAACCTGAAGATTCCACCATAATCGAGCTCCATCTTGAAACAACTTAGAAACGTATGGGACCGGTTGTTCTGGCGTACAGCCACTCATTCGAAAGATGGATTCCATACTTTCAATCCATTTTACAAAAGTTATGGCACCCCCAGTGCCGTCGAACTTCGGAGGCTTGTAGTTGAGGAAGTGCCAGTAGGAACAACCGTTATTTTCTGAGGTACCTTTGATTGGTTCGGAGCGTAGGGCCTCGTGCTGTGCTATAGCTGCAGCAATTATCTCTTTAAGTTCTGCCTCAGAGGTGGGCATGCGCATTTCGCGTCTTGGCGGCATCTTCTAAAAGATGTTTCACATAGGTTAGGTCATAGCAAGTGAAGTGTACGTATGCATTCAACAATACCAACACATAACATTTCATGTTATCAACAAGTCAATCACATAACCTCTTATGTTATAGGACATAAACAATTGATTGAACATCGCATGTGATGAGAATACTGCGATTGTATTGCCACAATTCGAGACCACAATGTAAAGCTCACAAGTACACTACTATATCATACTACATCAATGACTTAGTAGGGGACGACCCTAGACAAGTCGTGCGATCGCTGGTCATGTTCAGGAGTCTCTGGTTCGTCCTTTCTCAAATTTCAGGACTCCTCGTCAAGTTTCTGAATTTCTGTCCTAAAACAACATTTCTTCTCAATCGTTTCCTTGAGCTCGTCCCAGCTCAGTGCATAAGCAGTGTCTGTGCCAAGGGTCTGAACCTGGAGGTTCCATTAAGAGAGTGTGCCATCTAGAAATATCCCTGAGATGTAGGTAACACTCTGTTGGGGCGAACAGTTACTCATTCTTAGAGTGGAGTTGGTCTTTTCGGACCAACGAACAAATGCAACGGTGCCTCCGATTCCGACAAAGTTCAAAGGCTTGCAGTTCAGGAACTGTTTATAGGTGCAGCCAGTTGGAGGGTTATCTCCAGTAATGCCGTCGTTGTACTTAGAGTGGAGGGCTTCATGTCGTGCATTTATCTGCGAGATGCGTTCTTGCAGCTCGTCTTCTGTCCTTAGTAACGTACTGGTGCTTGTGTCACGTCTGGGTGACATTTCCTTTTTTGTCGAAATAGCGTGAAGCGGGTTGGACAATGTTCCAATTGTCTATGGGGTATATATATAGCAACGTAAGCCATCATGTAATCACCCCATTTCACACGCAAATATACTCACTGTATAAGTGGGGAAATAAATTCCTGAGCCTTCACATAGGCTTGTCAATTTGGCTTGCTGCTTGTAATAGAATGAAGTCGAGGCTACACCGCCTAGGTCATTTGTGTTTAAGTTATTTCCTGCTGCGTTGGTTATCATTAGCTTGACCTGCAGAGTCCACCAGGATTCCTGTGCACTACAAATTGTTATTACGTGGGCCCCCGTAATAATAAATTGTCTTGCACAGTTACCCCAAATTTTCTCTCATCCAAGCAGATGATCAATCAAGGAGCAACAGCCGGTGCATTGGCATGAACAGGGTCATACTTCAATGCGGGGTCAGGAGCAACGCCTGGCTCAGGGGCCACGGCTAGCTCCGAATCAAAAACTCCATCTCAAAATCAGCTAGATCAACAATCACAGGGGTTACAGGATTCCCCAAGGGCTGGTCTAAGTGCATGAACTCAATGTCATGGTCTGGATCAACACCAGGCGGAAAAACAGGATTGTCCTCAATATCGCTATCAAACTCAAAACTGTGTGCGGGATCCCTGTATGTGCGAAGATGCGGATGTCAGAGACTCAAATGAGTCTGGGATAGGGAAATGAGTTTTCCCCTACAGGAGTGTCCGCATGCAGTAGTCTAATGCCAGCAGCAATAGGGCCTTGCCCTCAAGTGGGTCCTCCTCTTAATAGTTCGACATCGTCTTCAGAGACAACGTCGGGGGCATATCAACAACGAGATAAGCGGCAAGGGGCACAGGGGCAGGGATCACTGCCAGTGGCAAATTCCCAACAAGATGGCCATCAGTAGGCTCTGCTACGACTTCAGGCAGTGCACAAAGGGCTGAAAGTCGTCATTGTCTGTGCCGGTAGTATCAGAAATGTACACCTCGTGCTTCGTTGAACTATGTCGTCTGATACTATGGTCATGGGGTTCGTAGTGCCCATCTTTCTGGTACTTGATGAAAGCATAACGTTTGTAACACAAACACATATACGTATAATAATCAATCATATAATCAGTTAATCACATAAGTCACCAAGTAAGGTATCACATACTTCTCCTAGTCTTACTAGCCAATTTCATCCAGTCTACAAGACTGCTCTATCCTTCACTTAAACCAAACCTCGATCCTCCAGATCGATCCTATAACAAACCAACGTGCTCGACTACCTTGATCACCTCGATCCTCCAGACCGAGCCTATAATAAACAAACGTGCTCAACTACCTTGATCACCTCGATCCTCCAGACCGAGCCTATAATTAATAAAATGTGCTCAACATTTGTTTGTAAAAAGTGTGGATCTGGACTTATGTGGTATGCAGAAAAATGTTTTCGTGAGAGCCCTAGTGATCATAGTCTAGAGTCGAGAAAGAATCCTAGTTCGCTATGATCAGAGCTCTGATACCAAGCTGTCACACCCTGGCTTTGCGGAAGCGTGGTTAATTTTGGTGTGACTTCTTAATACCATAGCTTAACCATAACAAGCTATATGAATTAAAAACATGCAAGATCATCCATTAAGTTTTGAAAACAAAATACAGTACCATTGTTTTAACCAACAACCATAACCTTGTTCAACAACATTACAAACTGAAACATAACATAAACATGGTTTAAGGACTGTGTCTTGTCCAGGAAAGAGACACATCCCCTAAACCCCGGATGACCTTGGAAACTAGTGCAGCGGAAAACAAGCCATACCGTGCCAGATCTCGTTAATTTCCTGAAATACATGTAAGTTGAAAAATCAACAATAATGTTGAGCGAGTTCATGTGCAAGTGAGTAAGTAAAAACACTTGTAAGTATAAAAGTTTCCTGGTATGTAGCAGTGTAAGAGGACTTGTGATCACCAATGGTTTGCAAGGCCATTAGCATGTTGTGAAATGCAAGTAAGTAGACACAACCCTAGCCGATTTTTGCGTTGGGTACCAAGTCACTCCAGGTCCGTTCTGTTGGTCCTCCGAGAGGTCCGTTCTGTTGGGCCTAGAGCTGGGCTCGCTACAACCAGATAGATCTACCGCTCGAGTCCCTCGGTGTTCTAACTACCCATTCACATGATCTAAACCTCCTTACGTAAATCATACCGTGTATAAAGTACTTGTAAACAAAGTAACATGTATTTCACCCCCGCAGTTATGAAAACTGAAAACAGTTAGAGAAAAGGGGGACATGAACTCACAGTGAATGCGCGTCTCTACCAAGTGTCTCCAATACAGTAAGCTGTGCAACGACCTACAAGTGCTAATTCTATTAGACGGACGGCCGTGCCTTAGCTTTATAGTTTAAGTCTTGGGAAATAGTTAGACAACTATTTCATGTTTATGTTCTGTATACACTTGGTAGTTATACTTCTTCCCAAGGATGGGGGATACAATACATGTGCGTAAGTTACGTTTTATCAATCTTGTGGTAATGTAATTACCGGTGTATCTTATATAATCATAGTGAAAGCGTTCGCAAAGTTTTGGAATCATTACCGCTTGTAAATATTATTTTTACTCTAAAATAATATTTATGTATTTTCACAACATAATCATAAACAGTGTTGTGACAAAACATATTTATCACGTTAACTTAGTGAAAATCCCACCTCCGAATATTTAGTAAAATATAATGCTGGCGAAATTTATGTTTCGTAAATATGTCCAAAAATAGTTCTAACACTTGTTGTGTAAATGATTCTAAGTGTTAGGTTTTTAGAAAATTTCGCCAGAGTTTCCTCTGTAACTGGAGGTGGCCACGCTTTCAAGCGTATCATTTTCTTTTAACAAATCAATTCAACAACTTCTTTATTCAATCAAACAATTTCCGACACATCAAACTAGTCGACAAGTATGTAAATTTGTACAATCGCATGAACTTGCAGTTTTTCCGCATCTATAGTGTAAATCCCCTTTATATATGTAGATCTTTATATAAAGTAACTTTAATCTTGTAAAAACCTCATGTTTAGAGAAATCCGACTTTACAACTTCTAGTAACAAGTGACAAATCTAGTCCTTTGTCGGATCTGTTTGTTTCACAAGTGTTTACACACTTGTGGTTTATAAAACCATATTTATTAGTGTAAGATCTATCCTTTAGAGAACATGATTCCTTTAAAGTGTGGTTTTTCAAAAAATACCACTTGCAGATACGTAGATCCGCTAGTTTTAAACTCCATTGTACGAGTTAAATTACTTTTACACAAGTAAAATATTTCTACACAAGTTCATGTATCTTGTGTGGTAGAGTTTCGCCTTTTAACCCTTGTGGTAACCAAAAACGAGCTTATGTGAAGATCCATGATCTTACAAAGTCGGGTTAAACGGTGATCCGAGCTACCACATCATAGATCGGGTCTCAAAAATCTCATTTTCCAAATACTACAACTTTTACACAAGTTGTAAGCTATTAACCACCATTTTAGTATTTTTACTAGACTTTAAAGCTTCAAAATGTAAGTTAACGAGATTTAACCGACAATATTCCTTTTAACCACCTTAGATAAGCTTAAAAACAAGTTTTAAGTGTTATACCTCTAGCTCAAGGCTAGGGAAGATCTTTGATGAAAAACGCGTGGATAAAAGCTAACGAAAGAGGTCCTTCGCGTTCCGAGTGCACCAAAGCTCCTAATACGCGACTTGTGAGGCTTGTATATACTTGGAATGGAGAGATCAAGATCGAAAATGGTGGGTAAGGGGGGTGGGGTGTTCGGCCGAGAGGTAGAGAGGGCAAGAGAGAGTGATTAAGTTGGTGATTTGTGATGAAAGATTAATGTGTGTAATCTCTAGTATTTATAGGCAAATCTAGGTGTTATTAACCATTGGTTAATATGTCTTCATGATATTACACAATACTAGATTTAGGTAATCCAACTTGTACTTGCATGTTCCCTCTTAGTTACAAAGGGACCGAAATCGGCCATGGGGGGGGGGGGTCTTGGTTCGATTATAACTAGTAATTAGGTGGTTTAGTTTGGTTAAGTAGGTTAACTAAGTATTTAACTTAGTTAGTTGTATGTTATGCGTTATGACGGGTGTTAGGGTAATCAGAGACCCTAACTGGCTCAGAAAAAATATAAATAGTGAAAATACTAATATTTTCATGTTCCGGGTAAAGTCCGGGTGTCCGGTTGGATAGTAATCCGTTAAAGCGTTACAAAAGCTTTAAAGTGTCGTTATTGTTACTTTTAGTGACACAATTTGTTTTCCCGACACTTTAGAAAGTGTCTAGTATTATTTTCCCCATATTTTGGCACTTTACTAGTCAGCTAGAAGCTGGGTTATTTATTAAAGTGCTGTGTTTGTACTTAAAGTACGTTTTTGGCACATCCGAATCAGTGTATCTTATTCCTAGAGACGCAGTACCACAACCCTTATATCCCTACACTCACTACCAGTGTAGTCAAAATATTTGAGGCTCTTAACAGGCCTTAGAGGCAGTATCTGCCTGATGCTGGTTATATCAGCATGTTCACTGTGTATCCGTTTAGTGCTACTGTGCTTTTTGTGCATCATGTTTGTCACTAGGGTTCAGCATGTAAATAATGTAGTGACAGCAAGCAAGTATGATGCAAGTAAGTTCATGTATCAGTAT
>JARYGA010015521.1:0-43897 GCA_030545235.1 Helianthus tuberosus
ATGAATCATGGCTAATAAACATCAATATGATGTATACACCACAACTTCCATTAGAGATGTATGCTTACAAGCAAAGGTGTAATAATGACAATGAAAGTTTTAATAGACTTCTTGTCAAAAAGGCGATGAACTTTGTTCGACCCTTAAGGAAATCAATGATTATAATCGTCCTTATGACAAGGCTTTGTGCCATCTAAATGTCCTTCGAGACGAGCTTTGTGTAATATGAATATGTCTTCATGACATTGACAGTGTGATTTATATTCCTCTGTCTAATAAAAATATAAAAGAATTGTATCTCTTTGATTATTATTATTTTCTTAAAGTGGTCTATATGGTTTAATAATACCATGACCATCTAATCATCAATATGATGATTTATCGCATAATTTAAATATATCATTCCTGTTTGATATAGTATTCGAAAATGGCTGGCTCGGATGAAGCAAACAGTCATCCCACAGAAGGAAACAACACCAGGATTAATATCACTGGTGCCGAGCTGCAAGAAATGATAACCTCAGCAGTCGCTCAGGCTGTGAATGCTAAATTTAAAGAGCCAAGTATTGTTAGGTCTCAAACTCATTCAAAATCCCATTCTCAATCCCATACTCATAAGAAAAGTGAGTCTCAGAACTCATCTAATCAGGGTAGTGAGCCAAGGAGGCAGATTGTCCTCGAGCCAACTCCCCGGTACACCAAGGGTTGTACCTATAAGTACTTTGTCTCCTGTAAACCGAGGGATTTTACCAGAGAAAAGGGAGCAATCGATTGCATGAAATGGTTAGATGAGATGGAGACTGTGATAGACATCAGCGAATGTGCTAAAGAGGATATAGTGAAGTTTGTATCACAATCCTTCAAGGGCGATGCCCTCACTTGGTGGAAAGCGTTAGTGCAAGCCACTGGGAAGGTTCCTTTATGCAATCTGTCATGGAACAAGTTTGTTGATTTGGTTAAGGAAACCTATTGCCCTCAGCATGAAGTCGAGCGGATAGAGACTGATTTCCTCACCTTAGTGATGAAAGATCTGGATTGTAGATCCTACGTGACTAGTTTCAATTCAATGTCTAGGTTGGTACCGTATTTAGTCACTCCCAAACCCAAACGCATTGCGCGTTTCATCGGTGGTTTGGCCCCCTAAGTAAAAGGGAACGTTAAGGCTTCAAAGCCAGCCACTTATAGGTCTGCTGTGGATCTATCCTTGTCCCTCACTCTTGATGTTGTGAGGAGTAGGGCAAAGAAAACCACTGATGATGGAAAGAGGAAGAGAGAGGAAGATAAGTCTCCTCAGTCAAACAAGAAAGGAAAAGGGAACTTTAATTCCAAGAAGGGGCAGTCAAGTGATAAGCCCAGATGCAAAACCTGCAATAAAAGGCACTTTGGAAAGTGCAACCAAGACCCACAAGCTAAACCTTGTGGGATCTGTAAAAAGAAAGGGCACAAATCTGTAGAGTGCTAGAATATTAAGGATGCAACCTGTTATGGTTGCAATGAAAAGGGGCACATCAAAACCAATTGCCCCAAGAATGCTAAGAAGCCCGAGGAGGCAAAGAAAACCAATGCAAGGGTTTTCCAAATGAATGCTAGGGAAGCGGTGAACGACGAGAACGTTATAACAGGTACCTTCCTCATTAATAATAATTATGCTAGAGTCTTATTTGATTCAGGTGCTGATAAGTCTTTTGTAGACCATAAGTTTTGTAAGTCACTGAATTTGCCTATTAAGACTCTAGACATAAAATACGAGGTAGAACTTGCCGATGGTACCTTAGAAACAAGTTCAACTTTGCTTGATGGATGCTTTATATCCATCAAGAATCATTCTATCCCGCTATCCCTCTTGCCAATGAAGTTGGCAGGGTTTGATATAGTTTTGGGCATGGATTGGTTGTCGCATAACCAAGCCCAAATTGCCTGTGATAAAAAGCTAGTTATTATCAAAACCCCTTCTGGTGAATCTGTCACTATTCAAGGAGATACACAATACGGGTTGCCCAGCAATGTGTCTATTCTCAAGGTATCACAGTGTTTAAAGAGCGGATGTGTCATTTACATGGCACAAGTGACTGTGAATGATCCGAAACCTAAGATCGAAGACATCCCAATCATCTCTGAGTATCCTGATGTCTTTCCTGACGAGTTACCTGGATTACCTCCTGAGAGGCAAGCAGAGTTCAGGATAGACATTCTTTCAGGAGCTGCACCTATTGCACGAGCTCCTTATCGTTTAGCACCTACTGAAATGGAAGAACTCAGGACTCAATTAGATGATTTATTGGAAAAAGGTTTTATACAACCTAGGTCTTCGCCTTGGGGAGCTCCATTATTATTTGTGAAAAAGAAGGACGGATCAATGCGTCTATGCATTGATTATCGTGAGCTAAACAAAGTAACGATTAAGAATCGTTATCCTTTACCCAGGATCGACGACTTATTTGATCAGCTCCAAGGAACGAGCTTCTTCTTGAAGATTGATTTGAGATCTGGGTATCATCAACTCAAGGTTAGGACTGAAGATGTGCCTAAGACGGCATTCAGAACAAGATATGGACATTACGAGTTTTTAGTGATGCCTTTTGGGCTCACTAATGCTCCAGCAGCATTCATGAACCTCAAGAATAGAGTCTGCAAACCATACTTAGATAAGTTTATCATCGTCTTCATAGATGACATACTTATCTATTCTCGTAATCAAGACAATCATGAGAAGCACCTTCGATGCATCTTAGGATTACCGCAGCAAGAGAAACTGTACGCTAAATTCTCCAAATGTGAATTATGGCTTCGTGAAGTCCAATTCCTTGGACATGTTGTCAGCGAGCGAGGTATCCAAGTAGATCCCGCTAAGGTAGAAGCCGTAATGAATTGGGAAGTACCCAAGACTCCAACCGAGATACGTAGCTTTCTGGGTTTAGCTGGATATTATAGAAGATTCATTGAGAACTTCTCAAGAATAGCTGCACCATTAACTTCTTTGACCCGTAAGAATGTTAAGTTTGATTGGGGTCCGAAACAACAAGAATCCTTTGAGATTCTTAAGAAGAAATTGAGCAATGCTCCGGTGCTAACCTTACCTTATGGAATTGAAGAGTTTGTCGTATACTGTGATGCTTCACACACCGGTATGGGTTGTGTGCTTATGCAACGAGGCAAAGTGATTGCCTATGCATCACGACAATTAAAAGTGCATGAGAAGAACTACACCACCCATGATTTGGAGTTGGGTGCCGTTGTATTCGCACTAAAGTTATGGAGACATTATTTGTATGGAACTAAATGTGTGATCTTTTCTGATCACAAAAGTCTCCAACATTTGTTCAATCAAAAAGAGCTCAACATGAGACAGCGCCGCTGGATGGAAACCTTAAATGACTATGATTGCGAAATTCGTTACCATCCTGGTAAAGCGAATGTGGTCGCAGATGCTCTAAGCCGAAAGGAAAGAGTTAAACCAATTAGGATCAATGCCAAGAGCATTGAGTTGAAGAATAGTCTGAATGAAAGACTATTAGCTGCTCAGAAGGATGTTGTTTTGGAAGTTAACCTTCCAAATGAAAAGTTAGGTATAACAGCTGAACCGTTAGCACCTGGGAAGGATGGAATTCTCATAATGAACGGAAGGATTTGGGTTCCTATTCAAGGAGGACTTCGAGATATAATCCTCCAGGAAGCCCACAACTCCAAGTACTCAGTTCACCCGGGAGGTGACAAGATGTATTAAGATTTGAAAGCTAATTATTGGTGGATAGGGTTGAAGAAATCTATTGCCACCCATGTAGCTAAGTGCTTGACCTGTGCTCAGATTAAAGCTGAACATCAAAAGCCATCGGGCCTGTTGCAACAGCCAGAACTTCCCACATGGAAATGGGAAATAGTAACTATGGACTTTATAACCAAGTTACCTAAAACGAAGCACGGAAATGATACCATATGGGTTATTGTTGATAGACTGACTAAATCAGCACATTTCTTACCCATCAAGGAGACTCATAGCTCTGATAAATTAGCCCAGTTGTATGTAGATAAGATTGTAGCTCTTCATGGCGTACCAGTGTCTATTATCTCTGATAGGGATACTAGATACACCTCACACTTTTGGAAAAGTTTTCAAAAATCTTTGGGTACACATTTGAATTTTAGTACTGCTTACCATCCTCAGACTGATGGACAGAGTGAGCGTATAATTCAAACTTTAGAAGACATGCTTCGAGCATGTGTTATTAATTTAGGTGGTAGTTGGGATGACCACCTACCATTGATAGAGTTCTCCTATAACAATAGCTACCATACAAGCATTCAGGCTGCGCCTTTTGAGGCATTATATGGTAGGAAATGCAGAACGCCTGTCTGTTGGGCAGAAGTAGGAGAAGCTCAATTATCAGGACCTGACATAGTCCTTGAAACGACGGACAAGATTGTCCAAATTCGTGATCGCCTGAAGGCTGCCAGGGATAGGCAGAAAAGTTATGCTGACAAGAGACGAAAACCTCTAAAGTTTGAGGTTGGTGACAAAGTCTTACTAAAAGTATCGCCCTGGAAAGGTGTGATGCGTTTTGGTTAAAAGGGCAAGTTAAGCCCTAGGTATATTGGACCATTCGAGATTATCGAATGTGTCGGCAGTGTAGCTTATAAGCTAAACCTGCCAGAGGAGCTGAGTGGAATTCATAATGTGTTCCACATTTGTAATCTCAAGAAATGCCTAGCCGATGAATCTCTAGCCATGTCTCATAAGGACGTACAGATTGATGAAAGCTTGAGATTCGTTGAAAGACCTATATCGATCGAGGATCGACAGGTTAAGAAGCTCCAAAGAAAGCACGTACCTATAGTAAAGGTCAAATGGGACGCCCGTAAAGGTCCCGAATATACGTGGGAAGTTGAGTCCACTATGCGACATAAGTACCCTCACTTATTCCAGTAAATCTCGGGTCAAGATTTCTTTTAAGGGGGTGAGGATCTAACACCACGTAAAAATGTGTCCGATTATGTAAAGACACGTGTCCTAAACTCTAAAGGTATGAAAGATTAAGTTTGAAGGACCAAAGTTGTCAAACAGTGAAACTATGAAACCACAGGGACTAAAAGTGTCAACATGCCAAACTTGTGCCTCTGAATGACCATACATGATGAATATATTCTTAAACGAGTGATTGATTGGATATAAGAAGCCGTTTATAAAAATAATCGGAAGATTAGTAAATTATAAGGGTTAAACGTGTCAACACGTCAATTCTGACCTCTGAGTGACCTTCTAACGAAACCGAGGCTTCGAAACATTCAAATATACTCTGAAGAATAAGTGGTATAAATTCCACGTGGTTTCGAGATCGTTAGGCATGTTTTCAAGACTTTGGGCTATAAGTGTCAACTTGACGAAACTCGCTTTTATAGTAATATCTAACGAACCCGAACCTAACGAAGTTAGTTTATACATCCTTGAGCCTCAACAAATTAACTACAAGGGCCTTGCTTGCCAAAAATGGAGTTAAAAAGGGTTTAAAACGACCAGGGACTGAATCTGCCAGCTTTGAAACTTGTTTTACCAGTTCAGCAGGTCCACGCGGCCCGCGTAAGCCCCCCTATTGCTTACGCGTCCCGCCTCAGCATGCCAGTAACAGAAATGTGTTGCCAGGTGCGGGTTTTGGCTGTTCCACCGCCTTAGCCTAGTTTGTAACGACCTAAGGAGGTATATGTCGGTTTATTTCATCAAGTAGGACACCTGGGGTGATCCTATGATGCCCCATAACAGATGTAATTGATCCATGATCATGCAAAGTAGTTTATAAGGACATTAGTTCTTGTGCTCCTATGCTCACTTGCAACCAATTCACTGATCTACAACTTCTGGAGCTTGCTTAGGACAAGGAGAAGACTTTGAAGTGTAGAAAAGACTGCTAGGACCTTTAGTAAGCCTCTAATTTCTTGTTTAGTCGTTTTAATTAGCTTAATTACTCTAAAGTCAAACTTATCGTAAATTTAGTTTGACTTTTGTTTTAATTACATATGGTTTAACCACTGATCAAATTGAAAGTGGTTATAGAACCACATTAGTGTAGGTGATTAACCCTTAAAAGTGCACCTCCTAATTATCTCGTTTGACTAGTCAATTGTCGGGTCAAAGTAGTTTGACTAAAAGTCAAACTGGACAGAATGTTTGAATATGATTAAACTTAATAAACCAGAGGTTCTAAATTATATTTTAACATTCTAATGACTTGGTAAATAATATTAAAACATGTTTTATCAGTCCTAACCCGGCAATTATTAGTCTAAGGTCAGTTTATAACCGAAAGTCGCAAAAGCTTGACTTTTGCTTTGACTTTCAGTTCTGACCCGTTCAAGCTTAATTCTTCCAAGTTTTAAGCTTCCATTAGGACCACATTACTTAGTACTATAACCCTCTGGAGTTATATTGCATGGTGCCTAGTGTTTGAATTATATGCACTTGATCGTAATTATGCTCAATAATGCCATAAACGCTCTTTTCACATACAACTGAGATTTTTAACAATGTGATTGGACTAACACCTTTGCTACTGATATTTAGACATGTCCCGAAAATTTGACTTCAGTTTGAGGTCTAGAATAGGAGTTATGCTCAATAGCGTAATTAAGGAGCTTTTTATTATTTAAATGGCGTAATTAGCATAAATCCTATCAAAACCCAATTTTTGACACCAAACTTTTTAACTACTGATGTAAAATAATATTTTGGGATTTTTGGAGATTTTTAATTATTTTTAGGCTGGGCATAACATAGGATTATAGCTTGATTTCGGTAATTGTCGGTTTTACCCTTTTCATGCATAAAATGAGTTTTACATAACTTTTTAATGCCAAAACTTTTACTACTGATTCTACATGATAAATAAAGTATCTTGAACTTTATAAACTGATCAAAAACTCAAATTTCCTATTTTAACCCGAATACCCCTTTAAACCGACTTTTAAGCGTTTTTAGCACATAGTATGAGTTAAAACTATTTTTGGTATATAAAACTTATTACTTACTGATTTTTTAAGTTAATTTATACAATTAAACAGTAAGCCAAAGTTTTTAAATTCAAAAGTCTATTTTGACCTTTAAAGCCTATGTAAAATTACCAAAATGCCCCTACGGTGCATAGTTTGGTTATATAAGATAAATTTCACATATATAAAATATCCTACTGATATAACTTATAAAAATGCACATTTTTACTGATTAGATCAGACCTGAAACTCAGTTTAATATTTAAACTCTTTTATGGGCATTAAAATTACCAAAATGCCCTTATAGGACTTATTTTGGTTTAAATTACTTTTTGGGCATATGTGTTAACATCTTACTGATGTATTAACATATTTTGTGCATAATAATGATTAAGACCTGTATATAATTCATTTGGTTACCCGTTACGCCTTTATGCGTTCGGATCGGTTTACGTGACTGGTTTACTTAAAATAACCGAAACGGGCTTAACCTTATCAAAAAATTCTCAAATTCCAGAATGTGATTAGTTTATCCATATTATACAAGTATCCAAGCTTGTCAGGTCTAAATCACATTCTATTCCGGTCTCTGCTTAATCAAGTGTTTAGAACCGTAAGGCTTCTTTCTAGCTAGCCGGTCTAAGTCCTTGACTACATTAAAGACCCGTTAGCATCTTAATAGGTAATAAACCTTCTATACAGATTAAATAGCTTCCGGTAGAAGGTGCCTTCAAAAAGCTTTAGGATTATACTGCTAGCATCAGGTAAATACTTTTAACTTATTTTCCCTTATACGGGCTTGGGATATGGTATTATAATAGTACCACTTGGTCGGGTATGAAATCATTTAATCGGATTGTGATTAATAAATTTACATAACCCGTTTTAATCTGTCTTGTTTGATAACATAAGCATTGGGGGTTAATACGACCGTGTCCTGGATATCCTCGGCTCATTCATTTGAAAATGGCCACGACCTATGCACGGGGTGTAGGCATACACCTGACAGATGCAAATGCTAAAATATAAACCCTCATGTTGGGGATAACTCCTTTGTGGGTTCTATAAGTGGGGAGTCGGTTAATCACGACCGGCTTCCAACCTGCCCCAATTGTAAGACAAACATGTAAATCTGTATACAAGATTATATTTATATAATTGTCCCAAGTTATAAAAGATTTGTGCCATGTGCACTTAAATCAATTTTCATAAATGTTTTCAAAAGAGTCAGTTAATTGTATTTACCAGTGTAAAGTGACGTATCTTCTTAAAGACTGATTTGACATGTACCTCTCGTAATAGGCTGGAGCTATTAGGTGTCATAAGAGGATCTTGCAAATCCATAGATGCCTGAAGTCTGTTATTTTGTTTCTTTGTATTTGTTTATGATCCGCCTGTGGATCTTATTACATTCCAGTCTATATATTGTGTCACTCGAACACTCAGACATTATGGTTTGTAATAGTTTATTCACCAAGCCTTCCGCTGTGCTATTATATTGTGTGTATTGACTATGATGATATCAACTACGTCATGATACTCCCCGCCGGGCCCACAGGTAATATGTGGAAATATCAGGGTGTGACAAAGTGAGCCAAGCACCCCTATTTATAGCCTGCACAAAAGCCCGGACACGGCCCCGTGTCCATTGGGCACGGCCCCGTGTCCACCCATCTTCTCTTTCTTCATTAAATGCAGTTTGTCTACATTAGTTGACCACGCCCCCGTGTCCGCTGGGCACGACCCCGTGTGCAGAAGCGTATCTGTACTATCAAGATTTTCCTAGATTCTGCGAATCTTAGAGTTGACCACGGCCCCGTGTCCGCTGGGCACACCCCCGTGGTGAGTGATAGAAGCTTCTACAACTTTGTCTTTCCTGCAGACACTTGGGCACGCCCCCGTGCTCAGTGAGCACGGGGTGTGTTCAGCCTTCTGTTTTCTTGTTTTTGCTTTGGAGGATGCTGTCGAGGGGTCGGGCATGCCACTTTTACTCCTTTTCTTGTTTTTATGCTGGAATTCGCTGCATTTTTGCTTCTTTTGTTCATTTAAGCTCTTTTAACCCTGAAAATACAAAAGGAAGACAAAAGCACACTTTTTCCAACATTGGTACTAAAAAGGGTTAGTTTTATGCCTCATTTGATGTAATTTATATGTTGCATTTTGCGCACATCAAGAGCGATTACAATGTTTACATCTACCCAATTACTCATTCAGTACTGTCAATCCTGACTGGTGGGTCATATTACACATTGGCTAACTCTTTGTCCAATGGTAACGTGTTCCACATTTTGTATACAAAACCCCAACATACCGGTAGTAATTGTAGAATTACAAAGACTCAATCACTACTAAATTACATTGTAAAATATTTAAGGTTTTGTAAAAACTGTTTACAAAAAGGAGATTACTCACATTGTTGTCTTAGGTTTTCTGTAAGGGTTTCCTGGTGACAATCTATAAATTACACAAATGCACACGTGTTAGTATAATAACCCATTTTAACATTAGTAATACCCTCCCCAAGACGGCATTCCAACGACTACGTCGGGCAGAACCACGACACAGCGGTTACGGAACCCTAGATCAATCGGGCAGTGTATCTAATACGTATCTAGGGGTTATGATACTTACAATGGAGCAGAACTTCGTTATTTAGGGGGTATTATATCCAAGTATAGTGCCTATTATATAGTAATTCGAGAGAGAAAGTAAGAATTGGGCGAGTTTCGATTGAAGGCCCGAGCTCCCATTATATAGGGGCTGATTTCGGGTTTCACGTGGCCCACGTAAGGTGAGACTACGGGCTACGCGGCCCGCGTAGTAGACTGGTGTAACAACCCTCATTAAAAGTCCTAATTATTTTATTATTTTATCCAATAGGAAACCCTAATTGAGACACCCAAGTGATTCTGCACAAACCCTAAAATTTTCAGAATCATCAGAATCAGGATCAGGGCCCCTAAAACTCAGGGGGGTATTCCCTACTCAACGATTATCCTTATAAGTTATTATAAAAATCGAATTTAATCATTTCGTCGACTCACCTGAACTTCAAACACACGTGGCAAGAATATGAGAAAAATGTATCCCTTACGGACCGTAAGGGTTGATGCTTACGGTCCGTAAGCCTGGCAAAATTGGTGTATAAATAGTAGCGTCTGGGACTTGATTCTGGGCACAAAAACGACGAAGCAACTCAAAATACACGTTGAGATATCGTCCAAATACTCTCAAAACACACACGAATCACTAATTAGTATAGCGGGGTGCTGCTACAAACAGGTTATTAACTCGATCGCTGCTACGATTCAATGTCCGATCGATTGAAACTATCCGATGGATGTTTTAGTACTATCCTTTGTCATTCTTTGTGAATCCGATGGATGTTTAAGTAATTATACTTTGTCATTCGTTGCGATTCCGATGGATGTTTAAGTGATTGCACTTTGTCATTCATTGTGAGGATTTTAATCTCGTGAGTTATCATAAATGCTGTATTAGTTACTTACCTAGTTTGTATACACTAGGTTACAAAGCTAATTAATAGGCTAAGCTCTGCTGGTATAAATCTGCAATCTATCAAGGCTTATCTGTAGACTAAACTTTGGCCGTAGAAATCTGCAATGTGAGTCCATTCTCTTTTCTCACAGTTTTTATCACCTTTTTGTGATACAATTATATTTACAAATGTTTTCCAAAATCCTAAATGTTTACCAGTTATACTTACAGTGATTAAATTTTTATATTCTATAATAACTGTCGGTATAGGAGGTTTTATACATTATTTGATCCTCGTTACTATTAACCAGAAAGTTAGCCAATAGTAGCATGACCACAATCATAGTAGGAATTATGCCTCAGTAGCCATAGCCTATACCTAATATTATTTTAACATTAAATCGTAAATAAATTTAATGTATGTTTGAAATAAATCTAAATGGTATATATCATAATAAAATAATCAAGTATAATGTATTCTAATATACTAAGATTATATTTTAGTCTTAGTCACGTTAATAGATTAAATAATGATATTACAATTATTTAATTAACATATTATATTTGATAAGTTATATAAAATGATATATGTCATTTTCTGGATTAAATGGTTTTATGCCATATATGTGACAAAGTAATGTCACGGGACACAATTAAGTCCAGAGTCACTAGTTGAGAGAATGATCAACAGTGACATGACCAAAAGCACTAGTTGAGAGAATGATCAACAGTGTTATAACTAGAATCACTAGTTGAAAGAATGATCAACAATGATATGACCAGAGTCACTAGTTGAAAGAATAATCAACAGTAATATGACCCCCATCACAGGAATCGCCTAGTGACAGATAAATTGAATAGTAGTAAAATATAATTACTTGATAAATTCACTATTGGACGAAAGTGAGCCAATGAGTGATATGAATACTGTCACATCGGAACTGCCACTATGTGACAAATACTGATTCAGTTGGGTAAATATAAAGAAATATAAAAATCTTAATGCTGTAAGGTATAACAATATATTTTATAAAAATGGAATGAACTCACTCAGTATTTCCGCTGACAAAACCTTTTTCAAACATATTTCAGGTAATTACAGTAGATTGGAGTCAGAGTTGGATACAGCACTGAAAGGCTTCAAGAAGTGGCTTATTTTATTAATTAAATCAAATTAAGAAATATTGTTTTATGTAATCAAATTTTATCTTTATTAAAGCTACCATTGTAAAACATGGGTTTATCCCATCTATTTAATAAATAAAATCCGGTGTTTTCCAAACTCTGATATTTTTCCTAACTCACGGTCCTGATGAAATTTCCGCTGCAATATTTTAATAAAATAATCACCGATACCACTGGGCTGTTCGCGGCTTCCGATTCCATCCAGGGTGGGTCGGGGGTCGTGACAGAAGGTGGTATCAGAGCCACTTATTTAAGCTATTTAGGTGTTCTTTTAATACCTAAACAATAAGTTAGGAAACTGATACAAATTAACATATGTATTATATATGAATATATATATGTCGATATGCACATATAATATCCTGGAAGTATTATTTTGTTTTAATTATTCTGTGATATTAATAAGTGAAAATGTTTGCAATTCGGATGTCAAATGAAGTACCACATAATCCAGAAGTTCAAGCTAATAATGAAAATCCTTTGGATAAAAATGCTATAGAAAATCTAATAGCCCAAGGAATAGCTAATGCTTTACCTTTAATAATTAAAGCTGTTAAAAACCTCGTAGAACCCACCAAAGTTGTGAGTAGCAAGCATACTCGTGACGATGGTTTTAGCCATAGTGTCAATGGAGGTAATGATGATATTATCAAAATCCTATTTCTCAAGAAAAAGAAGGCGATGACTCTCGGGTGTACCTACAAAGAATTTCTAGCCTGTAAACCAACTGAGTTCGCAGGCAGTGAAGGAACCACGGCTGCTCTGCGATGGTTAGAAAAGACGGAAGCTGTTCTTACAATAAGCAAATGTGCCGAAGAAGATAAGGTGATGTATGCATCTAACCTCTTCAAGGAAGAAGCCTTAGAATGGTGGAATGCAATTCTTCAGGCAAAAGGAAGTGACATGGCTTATGCCATGAACTGGGAAAAATTCAAGGAAATGGCAGAAAGGAAATTTTGTCCCCCTTATGAAAAAGAACGAATGGCTAACAAGTTCCTAAATCATAAAATGATAGATGTGAATTGTCGTGAATATACGACAACGTTCTTCGAATATGCAAGAATGGTACCAACTCTGGCTTCGCCAGAACCCGTACTAATTTCTCGTTATATTTGGGGATTAATTAGCGAAATCCGAGACATAGTCAAGGCCACTAGACCACAGACTATTGAAGAAGCAGTCGAACTAGCTAACATGTTGACAGATGGACTAATCCGCACAAGAGAAGAAGACAAGAAGAAAGAGTTAGCCCAGAAAATTTTCCAAGAATTCAAGAAGAAAGAAACTGAACCGTCTCTGGAACAACCTACCTGCAGAAGCTGTAACAAAAAGCATTCCAGAAGATGCCGTTTTAGGAGAACACCCTACTGTGACTTCTGCAAGATGACCGCGCATATAGAGGAAGAGTGTAGAAGGAAAACTAATATTTGTTTCAATTGCGGAGAAACAGGACACATCAAACCATATTGCCCGAAACTGACCAAAGCATCCGACAACAAGGTCAGAACAACAGAAAGAGCTAAGAAGAACGCGCGAGCATTCGTACTTACTACGCAAGAAGCAGAAATGATTCCAGACGTAATCGATGATATGTAATATCTAAGTTAAGTAAATTTTGACCCTAGTACAAATAAAAGTTTATAAATAAATACATTCTGTCAAGTACTTCATCTATTCAAAACCATAACAGACTTGTTTGGTTTTCACTTTCACTGAATCATTTATTTGGTCACGATCACCTTGTGGTGACGTTTTCACAAAGTTTGAAGCTTGTGATAATCTTGTTGCACACCTTATATACGGGTTTAATTATTTATTTATATTTAATCCGCTTTGTTGGTTTATTCTATAAAATCAATCTTAACACAATCATGTGCTAAGATAATGATACACAGATTCAGTTCATATTTCAGTGTATCTCTTAATGATTTTTATATCAGCAATCGAGCGTTTCGTAATCTTTATTGCTTTATCATCTTTGATCGAAAAACATTATTCAATTATTTCAATTTCAATCAAAAATCCTACTAGATTTATTTGAAACATTCGGACTTACTTCATTTGATTTAAAGCATGGTGAAACTCATTTCATTCACCGCTACTATTTCCAATTACTACGACACCTTGTGGCGTCACTATAAATTTGTAGCTTGAGCTAATCTCAATTTCACACTTGATGTACGGATTTATTTATTTATTTTATTGGTTCATTATTTTAAACAGTCTTAATACAATTATGTGTTAAGATAAGAGTACACAAATTCATATCATATTCTGGTGTACCTCTTCACGTTTCTTTCATCATTTATCGAAAATTCTATAATATTCACTTGATCTTTTCATTATCAATTGAAAATCCTATTCGAAACGAATATCCAAATTTACTTCATTAAAGCTTTCAATTGATTACACGGTGAAATTGTTCGGTCACCGTAATTATTGAATTATTTCAATCATTACGACACCTTGCGGCGTCATCATAAACTTGTAGCTTGGGCTAATCATAATTATACGAATCATTCAAAACCACGTATGTATTTCATTTGACTTGTTATTAAAAATAGTCTTAATACAATTATGTATTAAGACAATGATACACTAAACTCTGTTATATTTCAGTGTATCCTTGCAATTCCATAAATGTCAAACACATTTATTTTCTCATATCATGGTTTAATAATGGACAAATCATTTTCGTGCTTTGATTTCATTTTTGAGCTTGTTGATTCTGAGTCTTCCTCAGTTGCCAATCAAAGTAAGTTTTCTTTTGACAAAGAATTTTTATTGATTCTAAAAGTCCTTCACATTCATTCTAAATATCTATTGATCATATATCTTTTGGCTTGAACATAGTCACCTTGGAAATTATATCATTTCATCTCATTTGTTTGTCATCAATTTCTTGAACTAATTCAGTTGAACCATTGAATCCTACTTATTATACAACTCGTATTCACAAAGTTTGATATTTAATTCTGTGTCATTTTAAAATATGACATAAAGAAATATCATAACCCAAATCTCGAGGACGAGATTTTTATTAAGGTGGGGAGAATGTAACAACCCTCATTAAAAGTCCTAATTATTTTATTATTTTATCCAATAGGAAACCCTAATTGAGAAACCCAAGTGATTCTGCACAAACCCTAAAATTTTCAGAATCATCAGAATCAGGATCAGGGCCCCTAAAACTCAGGGGGGGTATTCCCTACTCAACGATTATCCTTATAAGTTATTATAAAAATCGAATTTAATCATTTCGTCGACTCACCTGAACTTCAAACACACGTGGCAAGAATATGAGAAAAATGTATCCCTTACGGACCGTAAGGGTTGATGCTTACGGTCCGTAAGCCTGGCAAAATTGGTGTATAAATAGTAGCGTCTGGGACTTGATTCTGGGCACAAAAACGACGAAGAAACTCAAAATACACGCTGAGATATCGTCCAAATACTCTCAAAACACACACGAATCACTAATTAGTATAGCGGGGTGCTGCTACAAACAGGATATTAACTCGATCGCTGCTACGATTCAATGTCCGATCGATTGAAACTATCCGATGGATGTTTTAGTACTATCCTTTGTTATTCGTTGTGAATCTGATGGATGTTTAAGTAATTATACTTTGTCATTCGTTGTGATTCCGATGGATGTTTAAGTGATTGCACTTTGTCATTCATTGTGAGGATTTTAATCTCGTGTGTTATCGTAAATGTTGTATTAGTTACTTACCTAGTTTGTATACACTAGGTTACAAGGCTAATTAATAGGCTAAGCTCTGCTGGTATAAATCTGCAATCTATCAAGGCTTATCTGTAGACTAAACTTTGGCAGTAGAAATCTGCAATGTGTGTCCATTCTATTTTCTCACAGTTTTTATCACCTTTTTGTGATACAATTATTTTAACAAATGTTTTCCAAAATCCTAAATGTTTACCAGTTATACTTACAGTGATTAAATTTTTATATTCTATAATAACTGCCGGTATAGGAGGTTTTATACATTATTTGATCCTCGTTACTATTAACCAGAAAGTTAGCCAATAGTAGCATGACCACAATCATAGTAGGAATTATGCCTCAGTAGCCATAGCCTATACCTAATATTATTTTAACATTAAATCGTAAATAAATTTAATGTATGTTTGAAATAAATCTAAATGGTATATATCATAATAAAATAATCAAGTATAATGTATTCTACTATACTAAGATTATATTTTAGTCTTAGTCACGTTAATAGATTAAATAATGATATTACAATTATTTAATTAACATATTATATTTGATAAGTTATATAAAATGATATATGTCATTTTCTGGATTAAATGGTTTTATGCCATATATGTGACAAAGTAATGTCACGGGACACAATTAAGTCCAGAGTCACTAGTTGAGAGAATGATCAACAGTGACATGACCAAAAGCACTAGTTGAGAGAATGATCAACAGTGTTATAACTAGAATCACTAGTTGAAAGAATGATCAACAATGATATGACCAGAGTCACTAGTTGAAAGAATGATCAACAGTAATATGACCACCATCACAGGAATCGCCTAGTGACAGATAAATTGAATAGTAGTAAAATATAATTACTTGATAAATTCACTATTGGACGAAAGTGAGGCAATGAGTGATATGAATACTGTCACATCGGAACTGCCACTATGTGACAAATACTGATTGAGTTGGGTAAATATAAAGAAATATAAAAATCTTAATGCTGTAAGGTAGAACAATATATTTTATAAAAATGGAATGAACTCACTCAGTATTTCCGCTGACAAAACCTTTTTCAAACATATTTCAGGTAAGTGTAGTAGATTGGAGTCAGAGTTGGATACAGCACTGAAAGGCTTCAGGAAGTGGCTTATTTTATTAATTAAATCAAATTAAGAAATATTGTTTTATGTAATCAAATTTTATCTTTATTAAAGCTACCATTGTAAAACATGGGTTTATCCCATCTATTTAATAAATAAAATCCGGTGTTTTCCAAACTCTGATATTTTTCCTAACTCACGGTCCTGATGAAATTTCCACTGCAATATTTTAATAAAATAATCACCGGTACCACTGGGCTGTTCGCGGCTTCCGATTCCATCCAGGGTGGGTCGGGGGTCGTGACAACTAGGTAGGCCCTAGCCTGGCCCAGTCATCGCACTAGCTCCGCCACGATGATGACACGTGGCAGCACCGGGTTTTACCTGATCGCCTTGCTGTCGCGGCCCACGTAAGCTTAAGCTTACTTCTACGCGGCCCGCGAGCGACATAAAAATTTGATTTTATTTTATTTTTAATGCTATATCGTATTTTGGGCTCGGTTTTCACATACGAGGTATATTTTAAGACGTATTGGGGGTATTTTAATATATTTTAGGGTGTCAGAAAAATTCAGGAGGGTTGTTATATCTAGCGGGGGTTCGAATTTCTTGATCCCCTGATATGTAAACTACTATTAAAACATTAACCCGGCTACATAGGATTCTATCCCTGCTGACTCAAACTACTTAGCCGAGGGTAACGTCACCTTCAAAAGAGGGGCCTACCACATTACGCATTAATAACTTAATTAATTATCTTTCAATAATCCAACCCTTTATGATTGTATCCTTGCTGACTCAAACTACTGGGTTGAGGGTAACGTCACCTTCAAAAGAGGGGCCTACTACTATAACTAAGATAATCTCTTAAAAAGTGCGGAAATAATCGAAGGTTACACTAAAGGCGAGTCGGATCCAAGTGATTCATCTTGTCTATCTGTTTTTATTTTATTTTTATTTTCAGCATTTTTAGTTTTTATTTTCACGTTTAAACCTTTTTCTAAAATTTTGATTTGATTAGACGTTGAGAATAAACTGGTACTAAAAGCTCTTGTGTCCTTAGGCGACCTCGGTATCTTACCAACGCTATACTACGCTCACGATGGGTGCACTTGCCCATATGTGTGTTTAGTGTTAGTAAAATATCGTGTTTATAAATTTAAAACTTTACTAAAGTGTAAAAAGGGCTTAAAATATACTTAAAATTATATACACACTGACACACATCAAGTTTTTGGCGCCGTTGCCGGGTTCACAAGGATTTTAAGAAAGTTAGGAATCAACGGCCTAATCGTTTTTCTTATTTTTCTGTTTTTTTAGGATTTTTCTTAAATTTTCAGTTTCTGCAGAGCTCAGCACGGGCCGTGCCGGGTTGGACACGGGCCGTGCCCAGTATTGTTACTGGCAGTTTTTATTTTCCGAGTTATAGAGAGTTGAGCACGGGGCCTTGTCGGTGCAACACGGGGCCGTGTCGAGCTCCCCAGTAACAGGGATCCGGAAAACAATCACTGTATCTCCGACCACGGGCCGTGTTCATCTGAGCACGGGGCCATGGTGAAACTTCTGACCAACATTCTTTTTTGTTTTTATAGCTGGACTTGGAACCCAGACGCCACATCTGAACTTTCTACACAGTGTATGAGCTCTAGTTCTAGTAGAGACATAAAAGAACCTCTAGACAAACCCGAATGTTTTCTAAGAAAAAGACTTAAAGCTAAAAACCAAGAGAAAGTTTCGGGGGACCCAGTTCCAATGGCGGACCAACGTACCCTCATGGATTGCCTACGTCCCACCGTAGGTAATCTTGGCGCCGCTATCAATGCACCGAATGTCGAGGCCAACAACTTCGAACTTCTGCCGCATTTGATACAAATGCTCCAAAACTCCGCAACCTTCCATGGGCTTGCGGACGAAGATCCCCATTTACATATTACTAATTTCCTGGAAATATGTGATACCTTTCGGATCAATGGAGCATCGAACGACGCCATCCGCCTTCGAATGTTTCCATTTTCACAAAAAGACCGAGCTAAGGCTTGGCTCAATACCCTCCCAGTTGGCTCGGTAAACACCTGGGATGAACTAGCCCAAAAGTTTTTATATAAATATTTCCCTCCTGCTAAAACAGCTAAATTAATGACTGAAATTAACACATATTCACAAGAAGACGGGGAATCCTTATATGAAACTTAGGAAATGTTCAAGGAGCTACTAAGAAAGTGTCCTCATCATGGTCTTGCGGTATGGCAACAAGTATCCACTTTCTATAATACGTTATTGCCACACACAAGACAAACACTTGACTCTAGCTCCGGGGGACTTTTAGGTAATCGTCGCCCAAATGAAATTTATAATCAAATTGAGGACATTGCTCCAACCAATTTTCAATGGCACACTCCCCGAGGCACAAAATCTATTGCCCTGGGCGCCCATAAGGTTGATGAAAGCACCTCCTTGTAAGCCCAAATCGAGGCCCTTTCTTTAAAAATCAAAAAGTTAGAAATGGCAAAAAGGGCCTCGGTTATGGCATGTGAAGGGTGTGGTGGGCCGCATGAAAATAATGTTGTATGAAAGAAATGGATAATCAAACAGAAACGGTAAACTACATTGATAATAAACCTAGGCCGTCGGGGTCCTCCAACGGGTACCTACAACCAAGGATGGCGTAACCACCCTAACCTTGGTTGGAGAGAACCCGGCAATAGTAGTAACCAACAAAATCTAAACCAACGAACAAACTTTCAACAACCAAGAAACGAGTCACAAAATTTCTCTCAACAACAACAAGGGAGACGAGAGAGGCTTGAAGATACCATATCTCGCCTCATCTCCGACTCCGAAAAGAAAAACTCGGATCGATTTCAACAACTGGGATCGAACTTTAGAAATCAACAAGCTAGTATTCAAAACATTGAAAAACAAATAAATCAACTAGCTCAAAATTTCTCCGAGAGACCACAAGGCGCGTTACCAAGCAATACCGAAACCAACCCAAAGGCGCAAGTACATCTCATCACATTGAGAAACCGTACCGTGGGTCCCGAGGAGGCTCCATTACCTCCAATTGAAAAGAGCCGATCTAGCCAAATCACAACTCTGCCAACACCCCAACAAGAGATGGCTCCTCCACCAAATCAAGAGCCCACCAAGAATCCTCCGGTACCGTACCCCTGTCGGTTAATTCGCCAAAAGACCGACGAGCAATTTACAAAGTTCGTAAATTTACTAAAACAATTGCATGTTAATATTCCATTTGTTGAAGTCCTAACCCAAATGCCTAAATATTCAAAATTTATGAGGGACTTCCTCACTCACAAAAGGAAAATTGAATCATTGCAGTTAGTTAATTTAAGCGAAGAATGCTCCGCCTTACTACTCAACAAACTCCCACAAAAGAAGATCGATCCCGGAAGCTTCACCATCCCTTGTTCGATTGGGGAATCTCCCATTCGCAATGCACTAGCCGACCTCGGGGCTAGCATCAACCTCATGCCCGCATCAATGTTCGACCGACTCGGCCTAGGAGAAACAAGCCCTACAAAAAAAATCGGCGAATTTGTCTTCCCAGCCGACTTTGTCATACTAGATATGGAGGAAGATACCGAAGTACCACTCATCTTAGGGAGGCCATTCCTACGGCCCACGCAGTGGTAGACATGAATGGTGGAACGCTAACATTGAGGGTTGGGGACAAGGAAATGAAGTTCGGAGTTGGTAAGAGAGTAGAAGACGATGACCCGGTCAATTACATGAAAGTCATAGACTCAAGTTTGGATGAAGCTCTCCGACGGTGCAACATGGGATGCAAAACATCCCACTTGGATAACATATGACTGGCTTTGGGTCGAGCCAAGGACCCTTAAAAACGTGGCGCACCACAGAGGCATTCCGCGGAACTATCCTTAGTTTAGTTTAGATTAATTTTTATGTTTTATAGTTTAGTTTTAATTTTCAGGAATAAAACACACTCGGGATGGTGAAGGATACTAAGGGAAACTTGAACCAACACCCCATGCACAAAAACAGGGCCTCCCGAAAATTTTTCTTCATTACAGCAAGTTCGGCACGGGCCGTGTCCAGCCAACACGGCCCCGTACTGAAAGGTCTGCAGAAAATCGCCCAGTTCAGGTAACTGGACACGGAGCGTGTTCGCTGAACACGCCCCCGTGCCCAGGCTTCTTTTACTTTCTGATACTTTTTGTTACTGGCAACCTGAACACGGGGCCGTGCCCGGACACCACGGGCCCGTGTCCAGCTGCCCAGTAACATGAAATTTTGTTTTTAACACACCTTTTACACATTCCATCAACCTAAAAACTTATTTTTGGGACACATTGAGGACAATGTGTAATTTAAGTGTGGGGGGATGCTAAAACCTTAAATTTTGCAAGTCCTAATTACAAGCCTTACACAAAACTCTATTGGAACCGCTAAACACCCGAAATTTTTTTCAAAAACTTTTTCATTTTTTTTACTTGCCTTGGTTTAATTTGGGAATAACAAGTTATGAAAAGGTTATATTTTTATAAATTTACAACCAATAGCGTCGTGATAAAAAGAACCAACATAAGAAAATTATGAAACGACATGACAAATCTAGTTAAAATTTAATTATATATACTTGATCACATAAAAATCCATTCCCACAAAAAGTGAGTTTTGAGTCTTTATTGAGCATACAAATACACATCCTTAGAACTAAATGCTCATTTTCATTTCTTGTGTGAATAGCCGCTTGGTTTCTTACGACTCTAGAACTTGCCATGACGATACAATCTCGGTCCTTACCAACTTAAACCCAAGTAAGTAAATGATGGAGGCATTAGGACTAACCCTTTTTCTTTCAACACCATTATTTTTCTTTTTTTACCACCTACCCAAAATCCCCCTAGTTAACCCCTTTGAGTCTAAACCTTTTCATTTCTTAACCCACAAAACAAACACCCTTTACCCACCAAAACCCTTTTTCATTTTAGTAAAAAGCTCGGTTTTTCATATGACATTCCTTAAAAAAAATGATGATGAAGTCAAGCAATAAACAAACAAGTTCATCAAAAAGAACCTTGTTTGAAAAATGCTTCATTAGAATAAAAAGTCACAAAAATAAGTCTTACGAAAACCGAGGCTTTTTACGCCTTTCGCCCTTTTCTACTAACCACTAACCCAAAACCACCTACCTTTAACCCAAGCCTAACCCTTCCCCAAAGTCCTCTTGATATTTACAAAGGTGTATAGTTAAAAAGGAGGAGGATTGATTGCTTGGCAAGCATATGGTAGAAGTAAGTTCCATGCCGGTCCTGAGTGTTTCACAAAAATACATCTTCGGCTGAGTGTTGAGTGATCTCCTGTGAGGTATGAGAACTTGTATATAAATGGAATTTGAAAGAGGCATGTTATGCCCAAATAAGTAATTTCTCTTATGTAATGTTCTAAATAAATCATAACGAATAGGATTGTAAATAACATAAAAATAAAGCCTAATAAAAATCTTGGATTCCCGACACTCAAGACAAGCCCAAAACCTTATCTTCTACCCATTCCATTTGGGAGTGTAAGCCACATTATAAAGAGTTTTGCTTGTGGACAAACAAAGATTCAAGTGTGGGGGTATTTGATATGTGTAAAATGCAACATATAAATTACATCAAATGAGGCATAAAACTAACCATTTTTTAGTACTAATGTTGGAAAAAGTGTGTTTTTGTCTTCCTTTTGTATTTTCAGGAATAAATGAGCTTAAATGAACAAAAGAAGCAAAAATGCAGCCAAATCCAATAATAATACAAGAAAAGGAATAAACGTGGCATATCCGACCCCTCGACAGCATCTTCCCAAGCAAAAACAAGAGATCAGAAGGCTGAACACGCCCCATGCTCAATGAGCACGGGGGCGTGCCCAAGTGTCTGTAGAAAAGACAAAGTTGTAGAAGCTTCTATCACCCAACACGGGGCGTGTCCAGCGGACAAGGGGCCGTGGTCAACGCTAAGATTCACAGAATCCAAGCAAATATTGATAGTACAAATACGCTTCTGCACACGGGGCCGTGCCCAGCAGACACGGAAGTGTGGTCAACTAATGCAGACAAATTGCATTTAATGAAGAAAGAGAATATGGATGGACACGAGGCCCTGCCCAATGGACACGGGGCCGTGTCCGGGCTTCTGTGCAGGCTATAAATAGTTGTGCTTGGTTCACTTCAAAGGCATCCCTTGGCAAACCACCTCTCTCACACTTCACCCACCCACCACCACCATCACAACCCACATCCACCACCATCATCCATCATAGGGTGGATGTAGTAGTCTCGGGATCCAAGATTGATAGTAAGAGTTCTTGACAATCAAAGGCCATGTGCCTAAGTCTCTTACATCACTTGGTGAAGACAAGCATTTAGCGTAATACTTTTTATTTTTAATCTTTTCACATTTTTTATTTGGTTATGTATTAATGACTTTAATAACTAGTTTCTTATGTTGAAGGTGAAACTTCCTTATCATTTGTCCGTGGTGTCTTGGCGTTATTTTACTGTCTATATAAAATAAAAGATTTACACCATTCATATCTCCACGGTCTATATGGAGATATGTTGGCTACCTGGTCGGGGGTTAAGGGAATGGTTTGGTAAGCGTCTAGCCTTGTTCAGTGTATAGATCCTGCAAGGACCTGGGTCAAGGTTAGTAGGACCTCCTTCAATACCCACTGGTATTGGATGGCGGGGGTTCGAATTTCTTGATCCCCTCATATGTAAACTACTATTAAAACATTAACCCGGCTACTTAAGATTGTATCCCTGCTGACTCAAACTACTTAGCTGAGGTTAACGTCACCTTCAAAAGAGGGGCCTACCACATTACGCATTAATAACTAAAATAATTATCTTTCAATAATCCAACCCTTTAGGATTGTATCCTTGCTGACTCAAACTACTGGGTTGAGGGTAACGTCACCTTCAAAAGAGGGGCCTACTACTATAACTAAGATAATCTCTTAAAAAGTGCAAAAGTGCGGAAATAATCAAAGGTTACACTAAAGGCGAGTCGGATCCAAGTGATTCATCTTGTCTATCTGTTTTTATTTTATTTTTATTTTCAGCATTTTTAGTTTTTATTTTCACGTTTAAACCTTTTTCTAAAATTTTGATTTGATTAGACATTGAGGATAAACTGGTACTAAAAGCTCTTGTGTCCTAGGACGACCTCGGTATCTTACCAACGCTATACTACGCTCACGATGGGTGCACCTGCCCATATGTGTGTTTAGTGTTAGTAGAATATCGTGTTTATAAATTTAAAACTTGACTAAAGTGTAAAAGGGGCTTAAAATATACTTAAAATTATATACACACCGACACACATCATTATCAAAATTACTCTACAAATGATCTTGTAGGGTAATTTTGATCTTGTTTGGTAATTTTGTAAACCGTTCTTGTTGGGTAATTTTGATCTTGTGGGATAATTTTGAAACTTGTAGAGTAATTTTGATACACTTGTAGAGTAATTATGATACTCTACAAAATTACCCTACAAGATCAAAATTACCATACAAGATCATTTATAGAGTAATTATGATACTTTACAAAATTACCCTACAATTTTACAAAATTACCCTACAAGATCAAAATTACCTTACAATAACATTTTACAAAATTACCTTACAAGATCATTTGTAGGGTAATTTTGATAATTACTCTACGAGTAAATAATTACGAAAATGTCACCGCGTTTTTTTTTACATTTTTACCCTATTCGTACGTTTTATTTGATAAAGGTATTTATATTTGATCTTTTGTCTATATATAAAAATGTTTTATCAAGTGAACCTGGATTATATATAATAAGGTCCAAATATATTATGAAAATTGTTAATGTGCTATATAGACTTTAGTGAGCACTTCAATTCTTCATCAGTTTTATGTCTTTACATTTTTATATTCGATTTTTTAAGGAGAGACATACAGTACGCTGAAAATTATATTATATAACCCTATAAAAAGTAACTTAAGACACAATGGTTTGGATCACACCCTTTCAAAGACACAATGGTTTGGATCATACGCTTTTGAAAAGTCACAACCCTTCAAATTACTTTTATATATATCACACCCTTACAAAAAGTTACAACCCTTCATATATTTACAAAAAGTCACAACCCATGACACCTCCTTCAAAAAGTCACAACCTTTCAAACTACTTTTATGTATATCACACCCTTAGAAAAGTCACAACCCTTCAAACTACTTTTAAATATTTCATACCCCTTACCAACTTGAGGTTTGTACCCCATTCGTTTAAAAGTCGCGTTGGTTAAAAATTCTATGGATAAGTTTTTACCTTTTCGTTAAAAAGTCGCGTCAATTAGAAATTATATAGAGTAAATTGCACAAAACGTCCTTTAAGTTTTACCAATATTGCTGGTTTCAGCCTTAATCTTTAAAAGTTGCCAAAACCAGCCTTTAAGATTAATTTTGTTGCATGTTTCATCCTTTATCACTAACCCAGTTACTAATCCATGTTAAATGGCCTCACATGCATAGCATGTGAGGGTAAAACCGTCTTTTCATCTCTCTCTCTCTCTTTCTCTCTCTCCACTTTCTTCATCTTCAACCTCCAAAACCACCATAGCTTCAACCCTCCATTGTTGACAACTTTGTCGTTCCTTCCAATGTATGGGTTTTAACCCTGCACAGCCTCTTCAGCTGCATTAACAACAGCGTGTTCATTTGAGCCTAACCCCATGACACCTCCCGATTTACCCGCCAAACCATCCTCCATCTCTGAGTCAAACGAGACCCCTGCAACAGCACCTACCTGTTCACCAGCCGACTAGGCAGCAGAGGCGGCTGACTACTGAACACCCACCACATCCATCGCTTACTCAGAACCCTCTAGGTCAGCAGTGGTGGTATCCAACTCCCTGTTATTCCCTTCCAAATCCATACTCTCATCAACAAACCACTGCGATTGGGGGTATTTTACCAAAGAAACACTAGACTTTCCACATGTGGTACACAAGTTATAACAGAACCCAGGGGTTTGTTGAACAAATTCTTTGACACGAAGATTAGCTAGGAGGGGGTTAAATCTTACCGAATTCTTAGTCTTTTTCATTCTCCATTTCCTGTTTCTAGATGGTATTGCTGCCGATTTTGCATTTCCTGGTTCCATATCGTTGGTATCCAAGTCACCTGAAGCCCGATTAACATGCGTAGGATATGAAAATTGCGGCTGGGGTTGAGTAATTTCTTCAGGATGGATTGTATCTGGAGAAGAATTAGGGGGCTGGTCTTGATTACGCTTATCCATCTCCAGATTTTGAGTTGAGTTGATCGAAATGACACACTCCCATGGCTAGGGTTCGAGTTTGTGTCAACACTCCTCAGAAAGGATGTAACATGGTATGATATAGGACAAGAATCGTCGTTCTTTTAAGAGAGGTGAGCGGCTCCAAATGTATTTTTGAGGTGCTCTACACTACGAACATGATCGTCTTCCCCAAAATGGGGTGGCGGCATGGGAAAACAAGCACCTTGGGGTTCCAAATTAACACTTCTATAATCATACGAACTTGAGAGAGTATCAGGAGGTTTATCAGGTGGTAAAGGGGGGATTAATGGCGGCAAAACACCACCAGTTGAAGGGATTTCGGACATTGAAGTGATTTCTATGGGTTGGAAGGAACAACATAGCTGTCAACAATGTGTGGTTTTGGAGGTTGAAGATGAAGAAAGTGGAAAGAGAGAGATGAAAAGACGGTTTTACCCTCACATGCTATGCATGTGAGGCTATTTAACATGGATTAGTAACTGGGTTAGTGATAAAGGATGAAACCTGCAACAAAATTAATCTTAAAGGCTGGTTTTGGCAACTTTTAAAGATTAAGGTTGAAACCAGCAAGATTGGTGAAACTTAAAGGATGTTTTGTGCAATTTACTCAGTTGTATATATATAAGTTTGTATCTCTTCATTTAAAAATTCAAAATTCTGTGTTTTATTGTAATATGTAGATTTTGTTCTATGTAGATTTTGTTCAACAAAATCTAATTTGGTGAATATTTAGATTTAAAGTCATATTATGGTTACAGTTAGCAATACAATATAACCAATGTAAATAACATTTGCGTTAAGTTCACACAAAATATAACCAACGTAAATCACATTATATATAATAAGTTCTTATTTATCTTCCTCCTCAAGAACATATGTTTTATTTGAATATTTATATTTAAAGTCACATTATATATGGTAACAACTTAAGACCTTTCAATATATTCACACACCCTACGAGTAATATCGCATCGATTCATGCCGTAACCCTGTTCTGTCAAACCATTGCAAGTAGGTATTATAATTAGCAACTTTCAAACCCAGCACTTCAAAACTAATCACCCCATTGCTTCAAAAATAAAATACCCTATTAAATATTAAAGTTTCAAAAATAAAATACCCTATTAAATATTAAATAGTTAGATACATTAAAACGGTTATAAATTCTATATTATCACGGTTTGTGTAATAATAATTAAACTGAATAAATATCTAAAAACCCAAACGATGTGCTTAGTAATTAATTGTCGCGAAAATCGGGTTCGGGTGTACGACCACCGTTTGATGGATTTGCTTTTTTTTTTCTCTTCAATTTTTATTTTGCAAAATCCCATTTTGCATAACCCATATGCCATTAAAACACTTATATAAACTTTGATTTTAGGATTTATTTTATTTTGTGTTTTTTTTTCTTTCTTTTTTATTTAATATTTTAAAATTAACTATAGAAATGTCTAATATTTAAACTTAATTATTGAAATACTAACTTTAATATTTTAAACTTAATTTTAAAATAATATGACGTGTTTAATTTTTTTGCATTTTATATGACTTTATTTCGCCAGGTAAATTACTGGTACACAAGTCAAACGAACCTTACAAAATTTTTGCATCCCAGCATGCGTGAGTCGACTTTAAAATTTGGTTTGGAAAGGTTTTGGACTTAAATTTGACGAAAACCAAACCAAAACCAAAATTTCAGTTTTAATAGGTTTAGGAAACTGGTTGGTTTCAGGTTTTTGGATACGAGTTGGTTTTTCGTTTTACCTTTAAACTTGAATTATGTTTAAGCTTGAAATATTTGGGATCTTGAAAAAATTGGCTACATATAATCGGTTTAATCTTCCAGCCTACCAAACCGGGGTCAGAAAATGTTCGGTTCAAATTTATGACTACAAAGTTGGGTCATTTTCCAAAACACTTTACATTCTTTGAAAGTATAATGCTTTAGTGTAGTGTAATGGGCCGGGGATCAAGGAAAAATAAAAGAATGTTTTACATAAAGTTAAGAATTTCGGCATCTCATATTACAGTGTACTAAACATATTCCTAATCAAGACACCGCTGCAACGCGCGGCTCAACGTCAACTCGTATCTATACAAAAAGTAACAGACACCCTTTTGTTTAAAACACATACCCCTTTGTTTACACCCGTTTGTCTAACACACACCCCCATTGTTTAAGATACAAACAACACATAACCTTTTAAAATGGATGAAACACCGGATACCAATATACATAACCATTTCGCCAATTTTTCTAGCCTACGTAATCTTAATTCTTTTTCTCGATTTCTTCATTTAACATTATTGGTTAAGTAAATTACTAAAGTAAAGGATATCCTTTCATTTACATAAATTTCAATGCAGGTCATTAACCCTTGTTTATGTTTCTGTTTCTTTTTGTAAAGGTTATTTTTGATTTCTTATCCATCGAAGATGTTTTGAAGATATTAAATTGTTATTTTGTTATCTATATATTTGTATTCAGTCAATGAACATGTTGTTGTAGACTATGTTTTGTAGCTATAATGTACTGAAGTTGGTTTGTAATGAATGAAAATGTGTTGACAGCTGCAATCAAAGGTGAAATACCAATAATACCCTTGCCTTAAATAAACATAACTGTGTAATTTAACTCAGTTTGGTGTAAATGACTTAAAGTGATATAAAACATGTGTTTTTTTTGGACATAAAATGAAATTAAAACGTTTAAATGGCACGTTTTAAAATTCAGATAATACATAAAGGACAAAAAGTGAAATTTACTCAAAAAAAAAAAAATTAGAAAGTAGGTTTGTATAAAATAATGCAAAGGGTGTGGCATATAACGGAGATGAGATAGTGAGCTTGATCTTCTGTTCTCAACTCAGCTCGCTTGTTGAAAAGATCTAGTTATCCAATGCTATTTGATCTAGTTATCCAATGCTACTTAAAGCTTATACTCAATGACCATCATCATAATAATGTTACCTCACCAAGAGAAACTAATTAATTACACAAATGTAAACAAGCAAAGCCGAGATAGAGTCTATCTAAGCTCAAGTTTAGCTCGTTATTATTTCGAAGCTGGAATTGTTATGATATTTCAATCTGAGCTTGGAATCGATTCATATATATGTTACATGCAATCATAAATGATCGCTTCACGGTTTTGGTCACATGATTCAGTTGGGTCGGTTCAATTTTTTGGTTAGTAGCCAAAACTTTTGACATTGGATAAAAATTATTCCTTTTATCGAAAATTTATAATTTAACTAAAGATTATTAGATTCATACATATTATACACACAGGGCCGGCTCAACCTATTTGGAGGCCCAGAGAGATTAAAATTAAGGCCCTTTCCGAATAATTTAAAATTTTTAAGCGACCAACTTTATACTTTCGATTTTGATTTGACATAGAGATGTAGGAAGCAATCAACAAAACATACAAAAAGGAGGAACATAATTGTATTTTGTACAATAATCACGGAACAACCCATTATAATAGTTTTTGTGTTTGAAAGATGAACTCCAACTTTGGAAAAATAGTTTCAAATTAAACTCTGCTACAATTAGAGAGAAAAAAGCATAAAAATATCAATTAAAAAGTATGTTGAATGGATTCGAAACCGAGTCTTAGTGGAGACATTTAAGATTCCTTCACATTACAATACAACAACATTCATTATACGTTTCAACAAGTTTAATATTAAATTAATATCCATATTAAATTCATATATAATTTTTTTTCAAATGGAGGCATCAAAATTTTGGAGGCCCAAAGCTCTCGCTTTACTAAAATGGCCCATGGGTGGGCCTTGTATACACATTTAGGGTAAACAAAAAGGAACTAACCCTAATATATGTCAAACAGCCTTAATTAAAAGGGAAACTTTCCCTTTTAATAATTTATTAAGACGAGTAGAAGATAAACTTGGACATTAAATTACCAACTTGAATCTAACTTGTAAAATGTTGACTCATAACGCAAGTTGGTTTATATAATCAATCATAGCATACTCCAACACCAAAACCGAACCTAAACGGTTTTTTAATTTGACCAACCATCTGTTTTTTCGTTTCGGATTAATTCTTTAAGTCAGTTAATTACAATTTAGTTCATCCTCACACTAGCCTCCAACCTTAATCTTGATCGACCCCGTTGACTACATTTGTTCCCCAATTTGAAACCGCCCTCCTCTACGTAACGACCAGTATCCATACCATAATATTACCGCACCCAGACTCCTTCAATCAAATCATACAATAATACCCCTTTTATATTTTAAATTTACTGATATCCATCACATAGATGGTTTATAGCTTCAAAAAGAGAAGAGAAGAGAAGAAAAGAGAAGATGACCATTCCATATTACATATCAATATGATAATCATTTCACACAATTAGCTAATTAACTAATAGTAGAGTAGAATGATACTAACTACCAATAAATTGGATCTCACAACACCTGGAAGTCCTTGGAATATTAAGCACTTGTGCAGCGAACCGCTTTTGTTCTTTTATGCGTAAGTTTTCCCAAGTGATTGTTACCGTCTTCAAAACCTCTGCATTCCTCAACAAGTATTTCAGAAGCTCCATATCATACTTCCTACCGTCGCATTTTGAAAATTTCAAGGTTGTAAGGCTCGTCCGGACACAAGCAGGAACCCACTTTGGGTAACTCCAAAAATCTTTTGGATTCTGAGAGTTTTTAACAAATTGTAAGATAAACGAAACCGAAATTATATAGGGGTAAAAGAGTAATTAAGCATATAGAAAAAATCGTAAAAGATATCAATAAAGCTCAATCAAGTACCATTTCAATACATAAATGTTCCAACTGGGGAGAACAATCGAGTAAGTTAGGGATTAGTTTAGGCTCCCAAAGATCCTTCAACTCCAAGTGCTTCATATTCGGAAAGACAGGCAGACGTAGATCTCGACTACTTGAAAACTTTAACAAAGAATGAAGTTACAGTTAGTGCAAGAAAATAAACACTATCTAACAAACAACATTTTAAAGGTTGAACACACTGATGTCGATAAGATGGAAACTTACATATTGAAGTGAAAGCGATTGAACTCCACTAATTCCTTTTAGAAGATCATCCAACAGATAACAACCGTATTCTTTTTCACGAATTGAAACAGATGCCTCAATCAAAGAGGACAAATCTTCCATGACAAAAGACGAGTACAATACTCCACCAACAAATAGATATACAAGATTAGGGACATTTAAAACAACTGTGCTTTTAACATCCTTGGTAACATATGCATATGTTAGTTTCAGCCGTTTCAAAGTAGGGATATTGTATTTGAACTCTTTCTCATCACCACAGTCTTTTACTTCCAAAGACAAATTTTCAATTACCGGACAACCATGAATAAGGTTAAACGCAATGAGAAAAGGAGTCTTCCATAAAACAATGTCAAGAGTTTTCAGGCAAGGAAGATTGACCGGAGACTGAGGCCCCCAAATATGGTACATACGGCCACTAAGACCTATACTCAATTTTGTCAGTGTCTTGCAAGTTAAAAGACTTAAAGGCAACTCAAGCCGGATAACGTGTATGTCAAACTCGCGTACATTTAACCTGACTGCCCAATCAATCCAACTTGATACCTTTGACACGGGGGCTCGAATTTTAGAAAAGTGTAATCGAAATAATTCAACTTGGGACATTTGGCGAGACTCCAGTGCCCGATCCACAAAATTTAACAATATATCTAAACCATGGATGGGATCACTATGAATATCATCAAAGTCAAGGTTTGTGACAAACATCCAACTGTACCTCCATCTTTTGGATAAAATGCTAGTTTGAACAGCAGATTTCATAGGTATTAGAGAGAGTATGTGCGAAAGAATATCTTGAGGCAACCCGCTAAGCCTGTCATCTACACTCTCACTTATAGAACTCATATTCACTCGCTTATTATTCTGAACAAACAAACAAACAAATAAATATCAGAACATGCATATTGGCATCAGAAAGTAACCAATAGTTATCCTATTTTAAACATTCAGTCAAAAACATGCTTCTATAAACATGTAAATTAGGGTTTTATTACGTGACTCAAAGGATTGTTGTAAATTCGCCTACCCAAAAATAATAACACCATAGGATTTTTTTTGCTGAAACTAACCAATTGTAGTTGTATTTTAACCGTCTAATAAAAAAGCAGGGTTTTATTTACATGTAAATTAGTGTTTTATTATGAAACTATAAAAACTGTCAATGTACATTCAAAGATGAAAACCTAACCAACCAAATCCTTACCAGTACAGAAGACAAGAAAAGCAATTAGGGTTTGGGATTTCAAAGTAAAATCCTAATAGAAACACGGTTTGAAAGTTTCATGATCACGATCACTTGATATAAAACGCCGTTGTCTCAGTGGCCGTTATCTCTATTTACTTTTTGCCCTATGATTCTGGTCCACGGTTATTCTGGCCCAATAAGTGTTGTAAGCCCAAAACAGTATCAATATATTTGGTACTAGGTTATCACCCGTAAATACGTACGGGTTCGAAATTTTTTTTTTTTTTTTAAACTCAACTATACATATATATTAACAAATGAAAAGTGCGTAAAAAATAAGGTTTATTAATTAACATGAACAACAACTTGAAATTCAAATTTATCTACTATAATAAAAAAACCAATTTTTGGACACATGTCATTCATTGAAGGTATCCTCAAATCTATACCTATAAATTAAAATTAATTGTAAAACTAATATTTTCAAACGAACATGTTATCCAAAACATCATGATTATTTTTAGTTTTTTAGGAATATTTCAGTTATTCATAAATAGGCGGTCAGATTTATTTTAAAATATACATGGTGTTTTAATTTTTTTAGGCATGTTAAAGTTTTACATACCATCACGGCATCACATCTTTGTTGTATTATCATCTATACTATATAATCTATCTACTATAATAAAAAACCAACTTTTGAATATGTGTTAGTATCCTCAAATCTATACTTATCTTATATTAACTAAATAAATAATAAATTAATATTAAATCTTATCATACTTTAATAAAATATTATCCTTAAATCTAAATTGTTAATTTAATCTATCTACTATAATAAAACTAGGTTATAACACCGTGTATTACACGGGTTGAATAAATTAATTTTATATATTAAATAATAAAACAATATATCTTTAAAAACCTCGTTTATATATTAAATAATAAAATGTTATATCAATAGGAACCATATTGTATGGGTTGAATAAATGTAATCTATACTATATAATAAAAGAAACCACTTTAGGGACACTTGTCATCATATTAGGCCATCTCTTATAGATAACTATTATTTTAATTTAATTTATTCTAATTAATTATAGATAACTCTCATACTAAATATTATTTAATTTAATATATATATTATATAAAATATTATATAAAATGGCAACGGAATAAAAAAAGATAGGATTACATCACATGTATTCAATCGATTTCTTTTTTTCACTTTTTTTAAATCAATGAAGTAACACTTGTCATTATTATTGATCATCTATTTAATTGTAAATAATTTTTATTATTTAATATAAATTGTAGATAATTATTATTTAATTTAAATTATTAAATTTAATATATGTTTCAAACATTTAAGAAATAACGGATAAAGTTCCATAAAATATCTTATTATTTATTTATATTAATTACTAGGTTAAATATTATATCTTAATAATTGAAACAAATATCAGGCATTTTCATAATGAGAGTGGAGGGAACGATTTTCTTGCTTAACAAATTAGGGGCCAAAAGGGTTAGAAAAAAACGACGTTATTGCCTCAGATGTTAGAAAATTCTTTTTTGGGCTAAAATGGTAAAAGCGATATAACCATAGGGGCCAAAATCATAATTTAAAATGCAAGAAGAATAATAACTACATTTATCATACTAATGAATTTATCTAAAAATAACCATTCATTTAAGATGCAACTCACGTCCAGATATTTAAATTTTAAAGTTATATATAATTACCAATATTTATACTTATCTAATTAATTGAAGTATTATTTGGTAGCTATAACTTTATCTAATTGGCTAATTGCTATATATTTAATCTCGACATTTCATTAATTTTTAAGAACTAATAAATTAAGACCACTGTTATTTAACTAATTAAAACTCATGGGAAAGTAGATGATACATTTGTCTTCTAATCGATGGTTCAAATGCTTTCATATTTATAAACTTGACAAACATCACAAGTTTTGATCATAATGGCACAAAATTTTGTTCGGATATTAGAAAAGCGTCTTAAAATATCGTTTTTTTAATTATTAAATCTCCGTTATTAACTATTTGATTTTTTATTTACTTAACCCGTGTAATACACGGGGTTATAACCTAGTTCTATATATCAAATAATAAAATGGTTATATCTTTAAAACCACGTGTATTACACGAGTTGAATAAATGTAATATTGTTTACCAAATAATTAAAAAAGGTATATCTTTAAAAATCCTCGTGTATTACACGACTTGAATAAATCTGATTTTATATACCAAATAATAAGAAAATTATATTTAAAAAAGTAACAGATATACTCGGTACGCAATAGATATGGTGATTGCGGAGGTGAGTTTTAAAAAGAAGATACAATGGTCAAACATGTTATTCAAGAAGCAAATACGCAGCTATTTGAGTGATAAAATATATATTATATTAAAAAAACCCGTAATAAATCTAATTTAAAAAAATTAAGACTTTGGTATTATTAGTAAAAACAATGATTTTATATTTGTAATTTTGTTTGGTATTATTTTATTAAAAAGTGCATATTATACATATAATTATATTTTGTCTTAAGTTATTGATGTCATTCAAAATGCTTTTCGATTTTATGTCTAGCATTATATATACTAATACTATGGTAAAAGTTTATTAGAGATTACATCATCGAAAAGAATTAGAGTAAATTTGTATATTACAAATAAAAAGTAGGCATCTGTCGTATAATATAGAAAATCAAATAAATAATATTATAATTGAGAAGTATACATTAAATTTAAACTAAATAATTATTATCTATAGTTAAGTAAAAGAGATTAAACAAAATAATATTTAGTAGGAGAGTTATCTATAATTAATTAGAAGAGATTAAACTAAATAATAATTATCCTATTAAAATAAATAATATTTATTAAAATGATTATCTATTATTAATTAGAAGAGATTAAACTAAAATAACAATTATCCATAAGACATGGCCTGATATGATGACACGTGTCTCAAAAATGGTTTCTTTTATTATATAGTATAGATAATAAAAGAAACCAATAAGTGACACGTGTCTTTCATTGAAGGCGTCTACATTTGTAATTTCCTGCCTTTTCATACTTATCTTATATCAATTAACTAGGTTAATGCCCGCGTAATACGCGGGCTTCCACCAAAACCATATTATTTACTTTGAATACAAATGTTGTGTATATATACATACATTGGAAGAAAAAAAACAGAAAACTATTCAAATGCCGGAAAAAACTTCCTTGTAGACTACATTTGTTGTTTTACTCGTTACATTCCCATCTTTGTCTAGTATAAGCAACTTCACACCGGCTCTGCTTTTAACTCTTGATAACGCAACATAAAGCTGACCATGTGAGAAAACTGGATATTTCAAATACAATCCAACCCTTGATAGAGATTGTCCTTGACTTTTATTTATAGTCATTGCAAAACATACATTTAACGGGAATTGTCGTCGTTGAAACTTGATAGGAATTCTTTTATCCGACGGTGTCAAACTGATTCGTGGAATAAACGTTCTAGTCCCTATGTTTCCGCCAGATATAATCTCAGCCTCTATAACACGTTTATAAAGTTTAGTAATCCGTGACAGGTGGTCCATAGGACAACCCTTAATCATGTTAAAAGACGAATTAATCATTCACTTAATCGTGTAATTATCTTGAATTAGATAACTACGGTTGCTTATGTTTCAGGTGCAGTTCGGGAGCTAAAAGAGGAGAAAACGCAGCTTAGGAAGGATTAGAGATGAACGGGTCACGCGTGGAACAAAAGTTGAAACAAGGCAAAACAATCAGGTTGTCACCGTAAATTACGGTCCCACCGTAATTTACGGTGGACCGATTTTGGCCATTTTCTCACCGTAACTCAATCTATCCAAGCCGTAACACTTTGAACATCACCGTAAATTACGGTGATACAGTAATTTACGGTGGAAGCTGCGGAAAACTTGTAACTGCCATCATTTATTCAGTTTTATGGTGTCTTTTCACCTATTCTCATGATTGGACGTTTCTTGGAGACACTAGGGGCAATTTTGGCTGTTCTTGCTTGGTTCTAAACAATTTCTAACATTCGGTTTGTGTATTCGATTCGTATGAACATTAATCGTTGTGTGATGATGATGTACCAAGTCATGCGTGGCTAAACTTTTGGTGATCATCCTAGATGTAAGGTTTGCTTTTGAAACACTATGTTTGTGCTTGAATTTCTAGAATAATAACTTTGAATGTTTGTTTGAGTTATTATGGTGTTTGGATATTTGTTTGTAAATTGTTGATTATTGTTTGATGTTAATCTAAACCATACGTTCTTGGTGCCGTTGGCAATTGAGATATCATGGAAGGGGTTAGGGTTGGATAATTGTCAATTGATCATCGAGTAACAACCTCGCATTTTATAATCCGAGTACTTAGTTCTCTTTCATCACAAACAGATAATCAAACACGAGCCATGTCTATGTGGTTCTTTCTAGTTAAGCATAAACATTAGTGTGGATTAAAACCTGAAATCTAGGATGGTCGCGTGTTCCTAATCTGTTACAAAAACACTCTTTGATTTGCAATTTAATTAGTTAATATTAGTTCTTAAAACCAAAACAATCAACTCTTGAATTTTAATTTTTGCAATTTTAGTTTAATATTAGTTTAAGTGCAAAGCTACATAATCGACATACTTTCCACAAACTCCCTGTGTTCGATACCCTTTTACCACTATCTATAGTTGTTATTGGGATTAAATTTGCGTGTACCACGACAAGCACGTCAAATTTTGGCGACGTTGCCGGGGAGTAGTGCGCAACGTGTGTCAGTTTGTTAGTTTTGCTTTGTTATTTTCGGGTTTACACTGGTGTGTTTAGTGTGCAGGTTCTACAGGTGCATGCATACTAGAGGCTCTCACAAAGCTTCACCATTGTCATTTGATCCGGAGATTGAAAGAACACTAAGGCAAAACAGAGTTTTACTACGAGAAAACAGAATCATCGGTTCACCTACTTCACCCATTACACCAAGAAATATCATGGAAGAAACACAAGTACCACCCACAACGGGTCAAACGACCTCATCTTTTATACCTACTTCCACACAACCATCACCAAACACCACTATTCCAAACATCACCACAATGCCTACTCCACTTCATGATACTACACCAACCAACACCACACAACCGATCACTACTCAAGTCGAACCCAGTCTTACCTTTAGCCCATCATCTACGATTCCACCACTTACTCATTTCTTTCCAGTTTCAGGGCAATCATCTTCAACTTATACAGTACCACAAGGTTCAACTGTTGTCCATACTACCTCTACATTTAGACCATCAAACCAGTCGGGTTTTCAATACTCGACCATTCCATTTGGGCAAACTTCGGGTATAGGGGGAGATGGATATGAGGAAGGATATGAAGATTTTGAGGGCTATGATGACGATGGGTATGCTTATGCTTATGGGGGTGACGGTGAGCAAGGAGAGTTTGGTTATGTGCAAAGCCAATCTCAAGGAATGGCAAGTGTAGGTGGAGTGCCACAACAACAACAACTCATACCGCAACATATTCGGCCAAGACCACAAGGGCCACCAATGCAACGCCCTATCCCATTGCAACAAGTTCGGCCACAAAATGTACAACCACAATTTCAAAGGCCGATTCAACACCCATCGATGCCCCAACAACAATTTCAACAACCATTCGTACCACAAGGGCATATACCAAGACCAATGGGTCCTATTCGTCCAAAGGGTCGATTGGGTGTACCAAGAAGGCATCTTAGGGAACATGCACGGGGAATTGAAGCGCAGTTCAGGCCGATAATTACTCAAAACCCTTCACCGGTGGTTATCCCTCACAACAACCAAGGGAGAACCTTTGAAGTGAGAACAAATTCTTTGCAAAGTTTACCAAAATATAAAGGGCTAGCAACGGAGGAACCGTATTTCCACTTAGAGGCCTATGACTCAATTCGCAATACTCTTGGGAGTCAAGGTTTTTCGGCTGATGATGTCAAGTTGGTCCTATTTCAATTTTCTTTGGAGGACAAGGCAAAGAAGTGGTTCTACACTTTGCCTTCAGCATCTATTTATACTTGGGCGGAAATGCAACAAATTTTCCTAGACGAATTTTACACCGCTCAAAAGACCAACGATGCTAGAAAGGGGTTGAGGAGCTTCCAACAACAACATGGTGAGATGTTCCATGAGGCATTTGAACGTTTCAATATGATGATTAAAAATTTCCCTCACCATGGGATTGAACTTTGGGAGTTGATGAATGCCTTCCACGAGGGGTTGAGTGCCGAGGATGCCCGTGATTTAATGTCCATTACCGGTGGGACTTTTGGCACAAATTATGAAAATGATGATTGGGAGTTCTTAGAGAATATGGCAATTACCTCAAAAAGAAAAGCTCAAGCGTCTAGGAGAGCCTGACCGGCCATTGCCCGACCTCAAGTGCACGCAATAGATGATGGTAATGTTCAAACCACTAATCAAATTTATGACGTTTGTGCTTTGTGTAATGAAATAGGTCATGCGGCTGAAAATTGCCAAGGAATGGTGGAAGGGCAATATGAAGAGGTTCATGCGGTTCAAGGTCAAGGTCAAGGTCAAGGTCAAGGAGGGGGTGGTAGAAACTACAACAACATGAACTCTAATACCTACCACCACGGGTTGAGGAACCACCCAAATTTTCGTTATGGGAACCCTTCAAATCAAGCTAACCCGAACTTTCAAGGTAGCCAAGGTAACTTTGGTTCGCGCCAACCTTACAACAACCAAAGTGGATATCGAGGTGGGAACAACCAAGGCTATCAAAAGCAATATCAAACGGGTCAAGAACAAGGGGGGTCTTCGGGTGGAAACGAGATGATGGAGATGCTAAAAAGCATGCAAACGAAGATGCAAAAACGGAACCAGCTCGATGAAGTTCGAATGCAAAAAGATGAGGTTCGTGACAAAAGCATCCAATCACTAACAACCCAAATGGGTCAATTGGCAACCGATGTGGCGGAGTTGAAGAAAAACAAGGGTCAACTTCCTAGCGATAGCAAGGTAAATCCATCACACGGTTTGTCAAGGGGTAATGTTAATGTTCATCATGTTAGTGTTTTGAGAAGTGGAAAAGAGTTTAAAGCCAATTTGTCACCCGAATTGGTTGAGGGGGTAGTTGAGGACATCACGGGTAATGATAGTGATGATGAAGTTTCACCGGTTAAACCAAAAAAATTAAATGTTAACAAACCGGGGTTGGGTGAGAATGAAAAGAATGAAAAAGTTGAGGGTGAACCGAGTCAAGTCCCGTTTCCATCGGCTTTACTTGACCCGGGAAAGAAAAATTTTATTGCATCAAGAGGTCCCCAAAAAGAAGAGTTGTGGGACATGTTTAAACAAGTTAAAATTAACCTTCCACTCCTTGATGCAATAAAACAAGTACCCGCCTATGCAAAATTCTTAAAAGAGTTATGTACACAAAAAAGGCAAAACAAGAAGAAAATGCCTAAGCAGGTCGATTTAACCGGGCAAGTGAGTGCGGTTTTGAACGGGGAGCTTCCTCCTAAGCTTCAAGATCCGGGCACGCCATTGATTAACATACAAGTTGGTAATTTTCAAATGGCTAAGGCGTTGCTAGATCTTGGAGCCGGAGTTAGCATTTTACCGGGGGGCTTATATGACCAATATGATTTTGGTCCATTAGCAAGGGTGGAGACAACGGTTGTTTTAGCCGATTTGTCTCATAAGTTACCCCGGGGTATGGTTCAAAATGTAATTGTTAAAATTGATGAATTTTATTACCCGGTTGACTTTCTAGTCTTGGACTACTCATCGGCGGACCCAAAGCAACAACAAAACGTAATTTTGGGTCGGCCATTTTTTAGCACCGCACATGCAGTAATCGATTGTAGATTTGGTACAGTCGATATGACTTTTGGAAATCGAAAAATGCGTTTGAATGTTTTTACTAACAATTCTAATGCTAATGGTGTTGATGAGTGTTTCATGGCAGATATAGTTGACGGATGCAACCCGCATGAGTATGAGGAGGATGGTTTGGATGTTTGCCTGTGTGATTTTTCTGAACAGGTACATGCTTATGCACTCCGGGTTGAAGAGGAAAAACAGGATGCGATGGCGTTGAAAGAAGGTCGACCGCCATGGACCCACCAGTTCGAAGGCTTACCGGCGGAAATAGATTCGGGTACTAAACCATCGTTAGAGGAACCGCCGAAATTGGAACTTAAAGACATGCCGAGCCACTTGAAGTATGTGTTTTTAGGGGATAATGACACTTTACCGGTCATTATTGCCTCTAATTTAGAGTTGGCACAAGAGCAAGCATTGTTGGAAGTCTTGAAGGAAAACAAGGGAGCTATCGGATGGACAATTGCCGATCTCAAAGGAATTAGTCCATCAATCGTCATGCACAAAATCATTACTACCGAAGATGCTAAGCCGACACGAGAAGCTCAAATGCGATTGAATCCGAACCTAAGGGGGGTAGTAAAAAAGGAGGTAATCAAATGGTTGGATGCGGGAATTATCTATCCGATTTCGGATAGTGCTTGGGTGAGTCCCACTCAAGTTGTGCCTAAGAAGGCCGGCATTCAAGTAGTTAAAGATGAAAGTGGTGAACAAATTGCCACCCGACCAGTTACCGGGTGGCGTGTATGTATTGACTACCGAAAATTGAATGTCGCCACTTCTAAGGATCATTTCCCGCTACCTTTCATTGACCAAATTATTGAAAAATTATCGGGTCAAAAATATTACTGCTTTTTGGACGGGTACTCGGGTTACAATCAAATAGCAATACACCCGGATGACCAACTCAAGACCACCTTCACTTGTCCATATGGCACCTTTGCCTTTCGGCGAATGCCATTTGGCTTGTGCAATGCTCCGGCAACTTTCCAACGATGTATGATGAGTATCTTCTCGGACATGGTTGGAGAGTCGCTCGAAGTATTTATGGATGACTTCTCCATTTTTGGCACTAGTTTTGATGCTTGTCTCAACGAATTACAAAAGGTTTTAAAAAGGTGCGTTGAGAAAAATTTAGTGTTAAGTTGGGAGAAAAGTCATTTCATGGTGCAAGAGGGCATTGTGTTGGGTCATGTAATTTCTGAAAGGGGGATGGAGGTGGATAAGGCGAAAATACGGGTAATAGCATCTTTGCCACCTCCGAAAAATGTTAAGGGTGTAAGGTCATTTTTGGGACATGCGGGTTTCTATAGACGTTTCATAAAAGGTTTTAGCGTTATCACCAAACCTTTATGCAACTTATTATTAAAAGATGTCCCATTTGATTTTACTAACGAGTGTATGCAAGCTTTCACTGTTTTGAAGGAACACTTGGTCAAAGCTCCTATCTTGCAACCACCGGATTGGTCAAAGCCGTTCGAGATAATGTGTGACGCAAGCGACACTACTATTGGTGCAGTTTTGGGTCAACGGGTTGATAGAAAGCCGGTGGTGATTTACTATGCAAGCAAAACTTTATCCGAATCGCAACTCAATTACACCACAACCGAGAAGGAGTTATTAGCGGTGGTGTATGCTTTGGATAAGTTTTGTGCTTATATTTGGGGGAGCAAAGTGGTGGTTTATTCGGATCATAGTGCGGTCCGATATTTGATGGAGAAAAAGGACGCGAAGCCTCGTTTGATTCGGTGGGTATTATTGTTGCAAGAGTTTGACTTGGAAATTCGAGACAAAAAGGGAAGTGAGAACGTAGTGGCGGATCACTTGTCTCGGATTCCGGTTGAAGGAATTGACGATGTTAGTGAAATCAATGAAAGTTTTCCCGACGAGCAACTCCTAGCCGTCTCCACCTTTGTTGCACCGTGGACCTGGCGAGTAAATGATTTGTTTCAGTTCCGGCGTTAAATAAATAAAAAAATAATAATAATAATAAACACCACTTCCGAAAATTAACCCCAACCACACAATTTCTTTCATCTTTCTCATCCATCTCTTTCACCTATCATTATCATCAAGACCCACAAGATCTCCATAGCTTCTTCAACCTTCAATCCTCCATATCTCACTCAATTCTTGTTCAAACTAAGTGAAATCTAGGTCTATCTTGACTAATTTTTCACGTAGTTTCTGATTTTGCCAAGAGATTTACGAGAAAATGCAGTTTTCGGGTCCGAATTCCAAACCCTAGTCCGAAAATTTTTGGGGGTTTTTGGAGTTTTTGTTTCACAAGTGGGGTAGCATCTCCAAACCAAGGTATGAAAGCTTATTTGTTATATTTTGATGCTACATTGTGAAAAGTAAGGTTATTTAGGTTATTTGCCCATACCCACTTGCTTGTTCTTAGATATGGTCATGAAATTGGTTATTTGAACATGGTTATGGTTGTAGATGTGGGATTTGTGATTAAAGTAGTGAACTTTTGGGATGCTCTACATTGTAGAGACACCATGCCAAATTTTTGAAAAATTTATAAACTTGTAGTTCACTAATATCTACAACCATAGTAACAAGCAAGTGTGGGGATATTTTGGAGAAAAGGGTTTAATTTTGTTTCGTTTGGTTGTGTTGTTTGCTCTAATGTGTGTAGGAAATGGCACGAACAAAAGAAAAGACCGGAGCTAGTTCATCTTCGTCTTCGAAGGGAAAGGGTAAACAACCGGAACAACAACCAAGGAAGAGACAATACATGGGTCGAGTAAGCGAAAGTGAAAGTGAGGAAGAGATGGAGTTGGACCCGATTGAAAAACCAAAATGGGATTCGGGTCCATTGGATGATCAACCAGAAGAATGGCAACCAACACTCTACCATGACCGTATGAATAAGTTGAAGAATAAGGCAGCGGCCTTTATATGTGAGAGGGAAGTCCGGGAAGTTGAGTTTGGTCAGTTCGGGGTGTTTGACAAGTTCCGGGCTCTAGGTTGGGAGTCGGCACTTAGTTGTTTTGACAAAGATAAGAGCAACTTGTTTATAACCGAAATCCAAGAGTGGATGGCAACTCTTAAGGTTAATCAATATGACAGGCCATCACAGATGAAGCTAATTGGTGAAGTGCATGGGGTTCCAGTGGAAATGTCTTTTGATACGTTGAAGAAGCTTGGGAAATATGATAGTCTTCCAGCTCGTGATTATATGATACCCACTCTTGATGACCTTCTGGTAAAGCCGGAGAAACATGCTCGATGGAATGATATGTTGGCAGCACTGTTTTTACCCGGTAAATACAGTGGTATTCTACACCGGAAGAACTTAAAAATAGAAGCGAAATTGTTGCTAGCAATCTGTGTTCTCAATGTTATTCCACGAAGGGGGGACAAGGAGCAGGTGAGGTTTCCGGAGGTACCTGTCCTCTATCCGCTATCTGATCATGAACCACCTATGGATCTGTCGAAACAAGTTTGGTAGAGATATAATCCCATATTGTCGAATCATCACGGGGTTAATGAAACAACAAAAGGCACTTACGTCAGAAGATAGAGGAGCAACAAAAAGACATCAACCTTTTACTCTAGTCAAGTTGGGGATTGGTTGGTCATATACACAGTCGGAGCGGTATCATAAACTTAAATCGGAGGGGCAGCGATGGAGAGCGCTAAAGGTGGGTGCACGAGATCTTTTGCCGGGTGAGCTGGTTGAGCCGGAAAGTGATGAAGAAGCAGTTCCAAGTGGTGACGAGGATTATGCGGACGAGCCGCATGGTGGTGAAAATGTAGGTCAAGGGGGTTATGGTAGAGGTTATGGTGGTATGTTTTACGATTATACGCAGCAGTCCTATGAGCCGGGGTGGGCTTATGATGGTACAATGCAAGAACTGATCGAGAATCAACGTCC
>JARYGA010015522.1:0-34249 GCA_030545235.1 Helianthus tuberosus
GATACTTACTTGACATGGTGATAGAGCCTGAGGATACCTCTTGAGAATCCTGGGTGATTGTCTTGAATGATCTTGTTTCAGGACAGAGTTTTCTAAATGCAGCAAGTCTCCCCTTGGTGGCAACTGAAGGAATGATATGCGAGAATGTGATAGCTGTACAAAAGAAACAAAAGCGTATTAGTAATCATTATCAGAAATGAGCTTACTTAGTGATCCTTCTAAGGATCCTCCTATCCTACCATCAGTGCTCCATTTCCTTGGCAAATCCTTTCCATCCGGGATAGAATCCCTTCTGATGAAGAAGAAGCGTCGTTTCCAGTTTGTATCGTTCTTGGTGGCTTTAAAAATGGGGTGTTCTTCACCAGGTTTTCGTTTAAACAAATATCGGTGGGATCCAAACGTTGTGAGATCATACATCTCAGCTAGCTCCGACATTCCTAGGTCAATCCCTTCTTGCTCGATGATCCTTTCAAGGGTATATAAGACCCTCCAGATCATCGGCATAGCCTGGATGTAAGAGATGCCGGTAAGGGAGAAAAAGGATTGGGTAAAGGCTGGAAAAGGATAGGTGTATCCTATTATGAATGGTGTAACAGGAAAGGCAATCCAAGTTTCAGAGATATAGTCACTTAAAGCGGTGGGGTCAAATGGCTTGATAACGGTGTTCGCTGGAAAACAGTGGCGAATTATGTCTATTTGTGCATCATTGAAACAGCATCTTTCTTTCGGTGAATCTTTGATGATCCCCTGGCTTTTAAGAGGGTTGTTCTTCTTGTGATCCTTGCCCGGTGAGTTTCGGAGAATCATTTTTAACGAGATGATGGTAAAGAGAAAAAAGCAGAGTAAGAGAAGGAAGAAAAGGAAAAGAGTTACCTGCTTGATCGTCGGATGAGAATATAAAGGGAGTTCTCTTGAACTTAAATGTGAAATGATCCCTATCCCTAACTCCTATTTATAATGATGATTCTGCAGGATAGTCATTTCACTGACGTCATGATCGTAACGGCTAGTCCGACTTCAACGGCTAGTTATCTGATTAATTCGTTACGGATAAGAACAAAATATAACTCATTTATTTACATAATTACTCCTTATATTTTGGGGGCAATTGTTAGGGGTGGATTTCTAAATAATCAGTGATCCTTATTTACTGTTGGGTTTAGTGATCCTCAATTCTGTCTGAAGTAGTGATCCTCAGAAGTGTTGCAGGATCAGGATCATGGATCACTATAAGGATCCCTGTACTAACGATTGTCTACTTTGAATTCGTAATTGCTTTGCAGGAGTATCAACTTGGACTTGGTGTTGGCGATATTCCTGGAGAATATTCTAAGTCTATTCCGCACGTGCTTGGTCAGAAATGGACGTTGTGGAGTCGTGGAGGACTTGCGCCATTTCCGGAATGTTAGTTAGGCTAGATTTTTTCTATTCTTAAAGGGGGTAGCGAGCTATTTTCTAAGACACTTGGCTATTTTTGGCTACACACACACTCATACAACTGCTCTCATCAGCTTTCGCTAACACACTTGGCGATTACACACATTTTCTACACAATACACTATAGTGATCCTTGTACTTAGCTCGCTATCATCCGAAGTTGTAATACATCTCTTGTTTAATTTGAGTTGGTGATCGGTAGTTTCCATCACCCGAGGTTTTTTATGCCGGAGATCATTCATTGATCAAGGGCTTTTTCCTCGTATCATTCATTGAACAAGTGACTCGAAGATTTATACGAGGAAAAAGCCCTTGATCAATGAATGATCTCCGGCATAAAAAACCTCGGGTGATGGAAACTACCGATCACCAATTCAAATTAAACAAGAAATGCATTACAACTTCGGATGATAGCGAGCTAAGTACAAGGATCACTATAGTGTATTGTGTAGAAAAGCGTGTAATCGCCAAGTGAGTTAACGAGAGCTGGTGAGAGCAGTTGTAAGAGTGTGTGTGTAGCCAAAAATAGCCAAGTGTTTTCTAATTAGCTCGCTACCCCTTTAAAAATGGAAAATATCTACTCGAACTAACATTCCGCAAATGGTGCAAGTCCTCCACGACTCCATAACGTCCATTTCTGGCCAAGCACGTGCGGAATAGGCTTAGAATATTCTCCAGGAATATCGCCAAGACCAAGTCCAAGTTGATACTCCTGCAAAACAATTTCGAATTCAAAGTAGACAACCGTTAGTACAAGGATCCTTATGATGATCCATGATCCTGATCCTGCAACACTTCTGAGGATCACTTCTTCAGACAGAATTGAGGATCACTAAACCCAACAGTAAATGAGGATTACTGATCATTTAGAAATCCACCCCTAACAATTGCCCCCAAAATATAAGGAGTAATTATGTAAATAAATGAGTTATATTTTGTTCTTATCCGCAATTAACCAACGGATAACTAGCCGTTATAATCGGACTAGCCGTTGCGAACATGACGTCACTGAGGTGACTATCCTGCAGAATCATCATTATAAATAGGAGTTAGAGATAGGGATCATTTCACATTTAAATTCAAGAGAACTCCCTTTAAATTCACATCCGACGATTAAGCAGGTATTTCTCTTCCCCTTCCTCCTTTACGTTTTCTTTCTCTGCTCCTTCTTTCTTCACCTTCTTCACAATCAAGATGATGCTAAGATCCTCACCGGCGAAGGATCATAAGAAGGACACTCCTCTCAAGAGCCAGGGGATCATCAAGGATTCAGCGAATGAGAGGTGCTGCTTCACTGATCCGCAAATAGACAAAATTCGGCATTGCTTTCCGGCGAACACCTATTTCAAACCGTTTGATCCTACCGTTCTAAGTGACGACATTTCAGAAACTTGGGTAGCTTTCCCGGTCACCCCTTTCACAATACGATATTCGTATCCTTTCCCTGAATTCACCCAGTCTTTTTTCTTCCTCATCGGCATCTCCTATATTCAAGCTATGCCAATGATCTGGAGGGTCTTATATACCCTTGAGAGGATCATTGAGCAAGAAGGAATCAACCTGGGAATGTTGGAATTGGCCGAGATGTATGATCTCACAACATTTGGATCCCACCGATATCTGTTCAAGCGTAAACCCAGTGAAGAACATCCCATCTTCAAAGCCACTAAGAATGATACTAATTGGAAAAAGCGATTCTTCTTTGTCAGAAGAGATTCTATCCCGGATGGAAAGGATCTGCCAAGGAAGTGGAGCACCCATGGTAGGATAGAGGATCCTTAGAAGGATCACTGAGTAAGCTCATTTTTTATGATGATTACTAATATGCTTCTGTTTCTTTTGTGCAGCTATCACATTTTCACATATCATACCTTCACCTGCCACCAAGGGGAGACTTGCTGCTTTCAGAAGACTTGATCCTGCAATAAGGTCATTCAAAACAAACACCCAGGATTCACAAGAAGTATCCTCAGGTTCTGTCACTATGTCAAGTAAGTATCCTGTATTTTGTACAGTCAAATATTTAAATAAATAGTTGAATAGAAATAGGATAAGGATACTTATCTGTTTTAAATATGTAGGTGCTGGAAAGTCTTCACGATCTGCCTCTAAATTCAGTGTTGCCGAGCTTGATACTGTCAGATCCTCAAAGAAGAAGTCTGCTGCTAGCCCCTCTGTTGTAATCCCCAAGGCTACCACTTCAAAGGGAAGAGGTGGAAAGAAAAGAAAAACCTCTGAAGCTGACAACCTTCAAGGCTTGCCTCTGATCCGCCATCAATTCCTCGAGTACTTTAATGATGTAAGGATCACTAACTCAGACTAGTTATCCTATCCACTTGAAGATTACTTGATCCTAATCTTTGCATTGTCTTTTTTGTAGAAATTTGCTGAGATCGAGGATTATGTGGGGAATGTTGAGGAGCTTGAGGAGAAATACTCAGATCTCCAGAAGGTGGCGGTACTCAAGGATCACAAGATTGCTTCCCTTGAAAAGGATCTCCTTGATGCCAAAGCTCAGACAGCTGCTATCCTGATCAATTTTGATTATGAGAAGCACGAGATCACAGAGGATGCCAAGGTCTCCGCTGCCATTGCCATGTACAAGACCAAGCTACAGATGGCTGAAGAAACTCAGGATCCCTCATTTGATAGGAGCAGCTGGGACATGGAAAGCTGGAAGGCCAGGCTGGCTGAGTTGGAGGATGAAGATGAGGCTGACGAGGTTCTGGCAATCGAGGCTAGTGGTAGTGGCAAGGATCAGGCGAAGGATACTGGAGCCGGAGGGGATGAGGATGCAGCGAAGGCATAGGCTGCAGCAATGGGCGATGAAGGACATTTCTAAACGTAGCCGGAGCCCATTTTTTAGTTTGGTTATGGTTTTTTTTGTTTTGATGATGTTTTGATGAACAATGGTTGGTATGTACTTAAACAATAGTAATTAGGGTTGAGGATCATGGATGATCCTTTGAACAATAGGTAAGATTACAAATGGTGGAGGGATCCTCTGTTTGGGCGATGAAGCCATTGTGATCCTGCCGTCTTTTAATTCCTGCACTATTAAGACCCTTAGACAATGGACACCCTTTGCCAACCCATGTGGACGGGCCACGTTTTGCTGGTAGAAATGTGGGTTGGCAATTTTGACAACCTTAAAGGGTTTAATCTTTTGTGAATAAAATAACTTTAACTTTTTGGCTATATCACGTGTCGATATCCTTGTTAACATTTTACTTTCCAACTGTTGTAATGTTCATTTTGTTTAAACTTATCAAATAAAGAAAAATTTAAGAAATATCCCCAAAAAGTTTAGGATATGATCAAGGATCACATATTCCATTGCCGATTAGTTTTGAAAAGTTATATAGTTTAAGGATCACAAGTTCAGTTGTCAAAGGATAAGGGTTACTCAAATAAATAATGAATAGAATCAAAATAGTTAAGGATCATACCTGAGAATCCAAGTTAGGATCCTAACCTTTAACAGTTGTAAATAGGATAATCCAAAAGACAAACCTTAGTAAAAGGTAAGGATCAAGGATCCTTGGTCATTTAACTTCAAAAACCTGAAATAGGATATAACTTGGGACTAAGCCAATTATAAGATGAAAGTTAGTAACTGGGGACAAGCCCAACAATTCTGGGGACAAGCCCAATATACTGGGGACAAGCCCAAAAGATAACTGGGGACAAGCCCAAAGGATAACTGGGGACAAGCCCAAAGGATCGTATGTAAACTGGAGTATGGCCCTCACTGGCAACTATCCAAACTTAGTGACAAGAAAATGCCAAAACCTTAGCTAACGTGAAAACCTTAGAAACCTTAGGAACGGATGTATGGTACGTCTACCATTATACGTAGGATCCTGAATATAGCCAGCACAATTAAATTGTCAGCCCCTAAAGCGAGTACTGGTCCCATTGCCATGAACTATACCAGGATCATTGTGCGCTACTGGCGAAACTGGGGACAGGCCCATACTGGGGACTAGCCCAAATAACTGGGGTCAAGCCCAAATAACTGGATACTTCTGTGGATACTCAATCCTTAGTTAAGGATACCTGAACCTTCAAAACTCAGAATCAAGTAAACAGAGGATAAAGGATGGAGGATCCTTATCCTTATATAAGAGAATAAAAGAATGAAATAGTTTGAGATTAGAATGTTACCAGAAAGAGGATCATCTGTCTGCAGGGATCCTTCAAGGATACTTTTTAAATGAGGATCATGGATCCTAGTCACATAAAATACTTCTTCAAATGACAGCGTTCCAAGCTCTTGGTAGCAAATCACCTTCCATTGTTAGCAATCGATATGCCCCCTTTCCTGCTTCAGCTTCAATCAAATAGGGGCCTTCCCACTTTGGTGCTAGCTTTCCATCAGCAGGATTGGTGGTATTTTGAAATGCTTTCCTTAATACCATATCACCAACTTGGAATTTCCTGATCCTGACATTTTTGTTGTAGGCTCCAGCCATCCTTTGTTGATAACTAGCTATCCTTATCCTTGCCAAATCCCTGATTTCTTCTATAGTATCCAAGTCTTGAACCAAGTTTTCAGCATTTCTTCAGGATCACGAATGCTTGTTCTTGCAGTTGGAACCACCATCTCTGTAGGGATCACTGATTCTGCCCCAAATACCAAAGAAAATGGAGTTTGGCCTGTAGCATTCTTGGGAGTTGTCCTATCAGCCCAAAGCACATAAGGTAGTTCTTCTACCCATTTTCTTTTCTTGGATCCAAGCTTTTTCTTCAAATTGTTGATGATAATCTTGTTGGATGATTCTGCCTGACCAGTAGCTTATGGGTGGACTGGTGTTGATGTTATCATCTTAATCCCCCAGCTGTCACAAAAGTTAGTAGTTCTATTCCCAATAAATTGGGATCCATTATCACAAACAATTTCAGAAGGGATACCAAATCTAGTAATGATATTTCTTTTAATGAAGGATATAACTTCCTTTTCTCTGACTTGAGCAAAGGCTTCAGCCTCTATCCACTTAGAGAAGTAATCAGTCATAGCAAACATGAATACTTTTCCACCAGGTGCCTTAGGAAGCTTTCCAACTATATCCATTCCCCATCTCATGAATGGCCAAGAAGAGGATATAGGATGCAAGAGCTCTGCTGGTTGGTGAAGGATATTACTATGCCTCTGACAAGGATCACATTTCTTGGCATACTACACAGCATCCTTCTTCATAGTGGGCCAATAGTATCCTGTCCTCAGGATCCTTGAGAACAATGCTCTGCCCCCAGTGTGATTGCCACAATCTCCTTCATGGAAATCCTTTAGGACTTCTTGGATTTCAGGATCCTCAATGCATCTTAAATATGGTCCTGCAAGAGATAGTTTGTACAACATATTATTCATTTTTGTAAATTGAGATACCTTGATCTTAAAAGCCCTAGGGTTTTCTCCTGTAGGAATCTCTCCATGTTGTATGTATCTCATGATTGGAAGGATCCATGATCCTGAATGAGATTGAGTATCATCACTAGGGATGATTGCAGAATCTTCTCCTATCTCCATAGCTACATGATCCTCGATAGCCGGGGTCAGGATATGGATAATAGGGATCTTGATATCCTCCGGGATCTTCAAGGACGATCCTAAATTGGCTAATGCATCTGCCTCTGCATTCTCTTCCCTTGGTACCTGTGTCAAACTAAAGGATACAAAAGAGAGTGCCAATTCTTTGACTATCTCCAAATATTTAATTAGCTTTTCACCTTTAACAGCATAGGATCCATTAAAGTGATTAGTGATCAGTAAAGAATCTACATGTACCTCACGATACCTGATCCTCATATGCTTTGCAATTTGCAAACCAGCTATCAAGGCTTCATACTCAGTCTCATTGTTGGTAGTTTGAAATTCACAAGCTATGGAGTGGGGTATTATGTCCCCCTGTGGCGATTTTAGTAGTATTCCAAGCCCTGTTCCGTTTACATTGGAGGATCCATCAGTGAACAGTACCCAAGGATCCTTGGTTTCTTCAAGCTGTTGGACTTCTAATTCAGCCTCCTTTTGCAAATCACTACTAAAATCTGCCACAAAGTCAGCTAAGGCTTGGGATTTGATGGCAGTCCTTGGTTCATATCTTATATCATATGCACTTAGTTTCACTGCCCACTTAGCCATCCTTCCTGACATCTCAGGTTTCCTGAGAACATTTTTAACAGGAAAATTAGTCTTAACAATAATGGCATGAGTCTCAAAATAATGTCTTAATTTAGTGGATGCCATAATTAATGCAAGGATAAGTTTCTCTAAATGTGACTACCTGGATTCAGCATCAAGTAAGCTCTTACTTACATAATAAACAGGATGTTGTGTACCTTGGTGATCCTTAACAAGGACCACACTTACTGCTTTTGAGGATACCGCCAAATATAAGGATAACACATCTCCTTTTTCTGGTTTCATCAAGGCTGGGGCTGAGGATAGGTAATCTTTAAGGGCTCTGAGGGCACCTTCATGCTTCTCAGTCCATTCAAATTTCTTGTTTTTCCTCAGGATATCGTAGAATTCCTTACACTTTTCTGAGGATTTGGATATGAATCTGTTCAAGGCTGCGATCCTGCCCGTTAATCTTTGCACATCCTTAGCATTGGCAGGAGATTTGATATTTACAATAGCCTTGATTTGCTCTGGACTTGCTTCAATGCCCCTCTTTGTCACCATATATCCTAAGAATTTACCTGCCTTAACACCAAAATGACACTTAGAAGGATTTAGTTTCATATTAAATTTATCAAGGATATTGAATGCTTCCTCCAAGTCTTTAAGGTGATCCTCAGCTTTCTTGGACTTAACCACCATGTCATCAATATAGACTTCCATAGTGTGTCCAATTTATTCCTTGAACATCATATTAACTAGCCTTTTGATAAGTGGCACCTGCATTCCTTAACCCAAACGGCATAGCAATATAACAGTATATACCAGTTGGGGTCATAAAGGCTGTATCCTCTTGATCAGATGGTTCCATCTGAATTTGTTGAAATCCAGATGAAGCATCCATAAAAGTTAACAACTCATGACCCGCGGTAGTATCCACCATGGAGTCAATGTGGGGTAAGGGGAAAGGATCCTTGGGACATGCCTTGTTTAAATCTGTAAAATCGACACATACCCTCCACTTTCCATTTTTCTTTTGAACAACAACCACATTGGCTAACCATTTTGGATACTTAACCTCTCTAATCATACCTGCCCGAAGTAGTTTATCTACCTCTTCCTGGATAATGGCATTCCTTTTAGGTGCAAATTTCCTCCTCTTTTGATGAATTGGCTTAAATGACCTGTCAATGCCAAGTTTATGAGTAATTATATCTTTAGATATACCTGTTATATCCTCATGTTTCCAGGCAAAGGTGGTTTTCCTTCTTTTGAGGAAGGATACTAGCTCCTTTTCAATATCGCTAAGGATCCCTGATCCTATGAAGATCTTGGATTCAGTATCATCAGGATCCATGAGGATTTCTTTCAAATCCTGTTCTCTTGCCTCCAAGACATTTCTTGAAGGATACTTTAATTGCTATTGCTCCCTTGGTCTTGAGGCTGGTTTCATTGATGAGGTATAGCAATTTTTTGCCTCCTGTTGATCACTCTCAATTTTCACCACTCCCCAAGGACTTGGAAGCTTTACACATTGATGATAGGTGGATGGGACTGCCTTCATGTCATGTATCCATGGCCTGCCAAGGATAACATTACAACATGATAAGCAATCTATAACACAAAACTTTTGATAAGAATGCAATCCTTCAATATAGATTGGGAGTTTGATGTCCCCCAATGTATTCCTAGTTTCTCCACTGAATCCCACAAGTACTGAGGATCTTGGGATTATATCAGACTTTGGGATATTCATCTTCTTGAGAACATCAAGCTGAATGATGTTCACAGAGCTTCCTCCATCTATAAGGATCCTGAGAACAAAGTGGTTAGAAATAAATAATGTAATTACAAGACCATCATGATGAGGATCCTGGACGTCAACACGATCATCCTCATCAAAGGTTATGACTTTATCCTGGGTGACAACGGAGGTCCGAACGGGTCTGTCTCCACTATCCATCTTGGTTTCCTTAGCATGTCTTTTTGCTGCTGAAAAGGATGTGCCACAGATGTCTGATCCGCCGGATATGAAATTTATGACTTGTGCATCTGCTGGAGGAGCAGGAGCCCTTTCCGGGATCCTTTCAGGATCCTGGATCCTTGACTTCTTTCGACCCAAGAGTTCCTTCAAATGCCCCTTGCTCAGCAAGTAACCAATTTCCTTTCTCAATGCAACGCATTCTTCAGTGAGATGCCCGAAATCCTCATGATATACACACTATTTGGACTTATCCTTTGTAGTAGCTGGTTTATCATTCTTCCTTGGCCACCTAGCTTTCTCACCTAGATTCTGCATTTCAAGGATTAGTTCATTGTTATCAACAGAAATACAGTATTCAGAAATAGGAGGATAATCCTCATCATCCTCTTCATGTTCCACTGCATGCACATTCTGGTTATCGGATCTGTTGTAGGACTTGGATTTGTTGTTCTGGAAGTAGGATCCTTGTTTATCCTATTTTGAGGATCCTGTCAGTCTATCCTGAATCCTTTTGTCATCCTCTAAGCGGATGAACCTAAGGGCCCTGGTTCTTACTTCATCAAGATTCCTGCAAGGTGTCATAACAAGGTCATCATAGAATAATGAATCTCTAAGCAATCCAATTTTAAAGGCCTCTACAGCCGTAGCAATATCCAAATTAGGAATATCTAAGGATTCTTTACTAAACTTAGTGATATAATCTCTAAGTGATTCATTTTGGCCTTGTGTTACCCTATATAGATCACTAGTTAATCGTTCAAACTTTCTACTGCAAGAGAATTGACTATTGAACAAGTTAACTAAATTAGAAAATGAAGTAATAGAGTAAGGGGGAAGACTTAGCAGCCATTTAAGAGCAGATCCTGTAAGTGTGGATCCAAATCCCTTGCATAGACATGCTTCTTTCAACCTTTCAGGAATTGGATTGATCTCCATCCTCTCCCTGTACTGAGCTACATGCTCTTCTGGATCCGTTGAACCATCATATAACTTCATATATGGTATTTGGAACCTCTTGGGTATTTCAACATCACATAAGGGTGGTGCAAAACGAGATATCCTATGGCTACCATCTGCAATTTCAGGAATGGGTTTAACCACTACCGGTACACTGGATATCATATCCTTAAGCTTCTGTAGCTCTCTAGCCATAGCCTGATTAATACCTGTATCCTGCATTAAGCCATGGTTAGTGTTATATGAGTTATTAAAAATGTTACCTCCCACAGGATTCGTGTTTGGAATTGCGGATGTGAATCCACATTGACGAGACTCTTGCATGATTGAGGGACCAGAGGGAGCAATGGTTTGCATTGGTATGAAGTCTCCTTGATGAACGTCCGAGCTCTGAGGCTGCATACTTCTCAAGAATCCTTGATCCTGAAGGACGTTGGATCCTTGATGTTGAGATGATCCTTGAACCTGAAAGGATCCTGGAACCAGAGAGGATCCTGGGACCAGAGAGGATCCTGGGACCAGAGAGGATCCTGGAACAAGGGAGGATCCTCGGACCGGGAAGGATCCTTGGACTTGGGAGGATCCTTGGACCTGTGAGGATCCTTGGACCTGTGAGGATCCTTGGACCTGTGAGGATCCTTGAACCGCATGCATTCCCAAATATCCTCCTGTCGTGAAGTATCCCTGATGCTGAGAAGAGGATCCTGATGGTTGAGAAGAGGATCCCTGAGGCTGGAAGTAAGAGCCAAATGCCTGACTCATAGTTGTTGTTCCATAACGCCTTCCTGGTAATTCACCCGAGTATTGCACGTCCGGAACTGCTGAGTGTTGGGAAGTTATGGCTAGAGTGTCGAAGTTCAGCGATCTTGGCATCAGAGGAGAGTGATCCTCCACTGATTTCTTCTGTTTCTTGATCTCATCGATCTCCCGGAGGATCCTTTCGTTGGTTTTGTCCTGCTCTTGTGCATGATTCCTCATCTGCAAAATCAGAGTATAAAGATCATTAGTAGTAGGATTAGTTGAAACAGAATAAGTTGGTGGTTTTTGGAAAATGGGGGTTGGTTTCTTCGCAGCATTCTCAGCATTCCTCTGGGATCCAGAAGGTGGTGGAGGCAAAGGAGGAACGCCTTGTGAAGAACTGAATGATGGCATCAAGTTTGAAGTGTTCTTTGCTGAAGAAGCCATCTGCCTGGTTGTTATGAACCGAAATGACCACGAAAACACGAATCTCTTTAGGAATGAAGCACTAATTGCCCCACGGTGGGCGCCAAACTGTTTTGGTCAAAAATCAAGCAATGATAATGCAACCAAACTTTCTGTTGTGAGGTATGATGCTTGAATTGATGAACAACAATGAGGATCACTTTAAAATGTAATGAACAAGTGACACGAAGATTTATACGAGGAAAAAGCCCTTGATCAATGAATGATCTCCGGCATAAAAAACCTCGGGTGATGGAAACTACCGATCACCAATTCAAATTAAACAAGAAATGTATTACAACTTCGGATGATAGCGAGCTAAGTACAAGGATCACTATAGTGTATTGTGTAGAAAAGCGTGTAATCGCCAAGTGAGTTAACGAGAGCTGGCGAGAGCAGTTGTAAGAGTGTGTGTGTAGCCAAAAATAGCCAAGTGTTTTCTAATTAGCTCGCTACCCCTTTAAAAATGGAAAATATCTACTCTAACTAACATTCCGCAAATGGTGCAAGTCCTCCACGACTCCATAACGTCCATTTCTGGCCAAGCACGTGCGGAATAGGCTTAGAATATTCTCCAGGAATATCGCCAAGACCAAGTCCAAGTTGATACTCCTGCAAAAAAATTTCGACTTCAAAGTAGACAACCGTTAGTACAAGGATCCTTATGATGATCCATGATCCTGATCCTGCAACACTTCTGAGGATCACTACTTCAGACAGAATTGAGGATCACTAAACCCAACAGTAAATGAGGATCACTGATCATTTAGAAATCCACCCCTAACAAACTTCGGATGATAGCGAGCTAATTACAAGGATCACTATAGTGTATTGTGTAAAAAAGTGTGTAATCACCAAGTGAATTATCGAGAGTTGGTGAGAGCAGTTGCAAGAGTGTGTGTAGCCAAAAATAGCCAAGTGTTTCTATATAGCTCGCTACCCCGTTTAAAAATGGAAAAATATCTAAGCTAACAAACATTCCGCATTTCATGCAAGTCCTCCACGAACTCCATAACGTCCACTTCAGTTAAGCACGTGCGGAATAAGCCATGGAATATGCTCCAGGAATATCGCCAAGACCAAGTCCAAGCTCGTACTCCTGCAAAACAATACCATATTCAAAGTAGACAATCGTTAGTATAAGGATCCTTAAGATGATCCATGATCCTGATCCTGAAACACTTCTGAGGATCACTAATTCAAACAGAAGTGAGGATCACCAAACCCAACAGTAATTGAGGATCACAGATCATTGAGAAATCCTCCCCTAACAATTGCCCCCAAAACATAAGGAGTAATTATGTAAATAAACGAGTTGTATTTTGTTCTTATCCGTAACAAATCAACGGATAACTAGCCGTTGGAGTCGGACTAGCCGTTACGAGCATGACGTCATTGAGGTGACTATCCTGCAAAACCATCATTATAAATTGAAGTTATGGATAGGGATCAATTTGCATTTAAATTCAAGAGAAACTCCCTTTAAATCCACATTCAAATATCAAGCAGGTATCTCTCTTCCTCTTCTCCCTTTACGTTTTATTTCTCTGTTCATCTTCTTCTTTACCCTCATGACCAAGATGATGCTAAGATCCTCTCCGGCTAAGGATCACACAAAAGACAGTCCTCTTAAGAGCCAGGGTATCATCAAAGATTCATCGAAAGAAAGATGCTGCTTCACTGATCCACAAATAGACAGAATCCGCCACTGTTTTCCGGCAAATACCGTTTTCAAACCATTTGATCCCACCGTTCTAAGTGATTACGTTTCTGAAACTTGGGTAGCTTTCCCGGTCACCCCTTTCACAATAGGATACTCGTATCCTTTCCCTGAATTCACCCAGTCTTTCTTCTCCCTAACCGGCATCTCCTACATTCAAGCTATGCCAATGATCTGGAGGGTCTTATATTCCCTCGAAAGGATCATTGAGCAAGTAGGAATTGCTCTAGGAATGTCGGAGTTGGCAGAGATGTATGACCTCACAACATTTGGATCCCACCGATATCTATTCAAGCGTAAACCCGGTGAAGAACACCCCATCTTCAAAGCCACTAAGAATGATACCAACTGGAAACGACGATTCTTCTTTGTCAGAAGGGATTCTATCCATGATGGAAAAAGATCTGCCAAGGAAGTGGACCACCCATGGTAGGATAGAGGATCCTGAGAAGGATCACCAGATAACCTTGTTTTTGTATAAGGATCACTAACACCCTTTTGTTTCTGTTGTACAGCTATCTCTGTTTCGCACCTTATACCATCACCTGCCACCAAGGAAAGGCTTGCTGCTTTCAGAAAACTTGATCCTGCAACAAGATCATTCAAAACAAACACCCAGGATTCTCAAGAAGTATCCTCAGGTTCTGTCACTATGTCAAGTAAGTATCCTGTTTTTTGTATAGTTAAATGTTTAAATAAATAGTTAAATAGAAATAGGATAAGGATACTTATCTGTTTTGGGTGTGTAGGCGCTGGGAAATCCTCAAAATCTGCCTCCAAATTCAATGTCACTGATCTTGACACTGTCAGATCCTCAAAGAAAAAGTCTGCTGCTAGCCCCTCCGTCGTAATCCCCAAGGCAACCACTTTAAAGGGAAGAGGTAGAAAGAAAAGGAAGACCTCTGAAGCTGACAACCTACAAGGCTTGCCTCTGATCTGCCATCAGTTCCTCGAGTATTTCACAGATGTAAGGATCACTGACTTAGCTTAGTTATCCTGCCCACTTGAGGATCACTTGACTCTAATCTTTGCATTGTCTTCTTTGTAGAAATTTGCTGAGATCGAGGACTATGTTGGGAATGTTGAAGAGCTTGAGGAGAAATACTCTGACCTCCAAAAAGTGGCGGTGCTCAAGGATCACAAGATTGCTTCCCTTGAAAAGGATCTCAATGATGCCAAAACTCAGATAGTTGCAACTCAGATCAATGCTGATTATGAGAAGCACGAGATCACGGAGGATGCTAAGGTCTCCGCTGCCATTGCCATGTACAAGACCAAGCTACAGATGGCCCAAGAAGCTCAGGATCCTGCCTTTGACAGGAGCAACTGGGACATGGAGGGCTGGAAGGCTAGGTTGGCTGAGTTGGAGGATGAAGATGAGGCTGACGAGGTTCTGGCAATCAAAGCTGGTGGCAGTGGCAAGGATCAGGTGAAGGATATGGGAGCTGGAGGAGATGGTGATGCAGCGAAGGCGTAGGCTGCATGAATGGGCGATGAAGGACATTTCTAGACGTAGCCGGAGCCCATTTTTTAAGTTTGGTTATTTGGTTATGATGTTTTCTTGTTGAACAATGTTGGGTTGTATTTGAACAATAGTTAGGATTACAAATGGTGGAGGGATCCTCTGTTTGGGGGATGAAGCCATTGTGAACCTGCCGTCTTTTGATTCCTGCACTTTCTAGACCAATGAACAATGGACACCCTTTGCCAACCCATGTGGACAGGCCACGTTTTGCTGGTAGAAACATGGGTTGGCAATTTTGACAACCTTAAAGGGTTTAATGTTTTGTGAATAAAATAACTTTAACTTTTTTACTATATCCCGTGTTTCTATCCTTGTTAGTATTTTACTTTCCAATTGTTGTGATGTTCATTTTGTCTAAACTTATCAAGTAAAAGAAAAATTTAATAAATATCTTCAAGGATTTTAGGATATGATCAAGGATCACATATCCTATAGTCGATAAGTTTTGAAAAGTAATATAGTTTAAGGATCACAAGTTCAGTTGTCAAAGGATAAGGGTTACTTAAATGAATAATGGATAAGATCAAAATAGTTAAGGATCATACATGAGGATCCAAGTTAGGATCCCAACCTTTAACACTTGTAATCAGGATAACCCAAAAGACAAACCTTAGTAGAAAGTAAGGATGAAGGATCCTTGGTCGTTTATCTCCAAAAACCTGAAATAGGATACAACTTGGGACTAAGCCAATATAAGATAAGAGTTAGTAACTGGGGACAAGCCCAACAATTCTGGGGACAAGCCCAATATACTGGGGACGAGCCCAAAGGATAACTGGGGACAAGCCCAAAGGATAACTGGGGACAAGCCCAAAGGATCGTATGTAAACTGGAGTATGGCCCTCACTGGCGACTATCCAAACTTAGTGACATGAAAATGCCAAAACCTTAGCTAACGTGAAAACGTTAGAAACCTTAGGAACGGATGTATGGTACGTCTACCATTATACGTAGGATCCTGAATATAGCCAGTACAATGAAATTGTCAGCCCCTAAAGCAAGTACTGGTCCCATTGCCATGAACTATATCAGGATCATCGTGCGCTACTGGCGAAACTGGGGACAGGCCCAAACTGGGGTCAAGCCCAAATAACTGGGGTCAAGCCCAAATAACTGGGGTCAAGCCCAAATAACTAGATACTTCTGTGGATACTCAATCCTTAGTTAAGGATACCTGAACCTTCAAAACTCAGAATCAAGTGAAAGGAGGATAAAGGATGCAGGATCCTTATCATTATATAAGAGAATAAAAGAATGAAATTGTATGAGATTAGAATGTTACCAAAATGAGGATCATCTACTCTGTAAGGATCCTTCAAGGATACTTGTCAGGTGAGGATCATGGATCCTTGTCACATAAAATATTTCTTCAAATGGACAACATTCCAAGCTCTTGGTAGCAAATCACCTTCCATTGTTAGCAATCGATATGCCCCCTTTCCTGCTTCAGCTTCAATCAAATAGGGGCCTTCCCATTTTGGTGCCAACTTTCCATCAGCAAGATTGGTGGTATTCTGAAATGCTTTCCTTAATACCGTATCACCAACTTGGAATTTCCTGATCCTGACATTTTTGTTGTAGGCTCCAGCCATCCTTTGTTGATAACTAGCTATCCTTATCCTTGCCAAATCCCTGATTTCTTCTATAGTATCCAAGTCTTGAACCAAGTTTTCAACGTTCTCTTCCGGATCACGAATGCTTGTTCTTGCAGTTGGAACCACCATCTCTGTAGGGATCACTGATTCTGCCCCAAATACCAAAGAAAATGGAGTTTGGCCTGTGGCATTCTTGGGAGTTGTCCTATCAGCCCAAAGCACATAAGGTAGTTCTTCTGCCCATTTTCCTTTCTTGGATCCAAGCTTCTTCTTCAAATTGTTGATAATGATCTTGTTGGATGATTCTGCCTGACCATTAGCTTGTGGGTGGACTGGTGTTGATGTTATCATCTTAATCCCCCAGCTGTCACAAAAGTTAGTGGTTCTATTCCCAATAAATTGGGATCCATTATCACAATTAATCTCAGAAGGGATACCAAATCTAGCAATAATGTTTCTTTTAATAAAGGATATAACTTCCTTTTCTCTGACTTGAGCAAAGGCTTCAGCCTCTATCCACTTAGAGAAGTAATCAGTCATAGCAAGCATGAATACTTTTCCACCAGGTGCCTTAGGAAGCTTTCCAACTATATCCATTCCCCATCTCATGAATGGCCAGGAAGAGGATATAGGATGCAAGAGCTCTGCTGGTTGGTGAAGGATATTACTATGCCTCTGACAAGGATCACATTTCATAGTGGGCCAATAGTATCCTGTCCTCAGGATCCTTGAGAATAATGCCCTGCCCCCAGTGTGGTTTCCACAATCTCCTTCATGGAAATCCTTTAGGACTTCTTGGATTTCAGGATCCTCAATGCATCTTAGATATGGTCCTGCAAGAGATCGTTTATACAACATATTATTTAATATTGTAAATTGAGATACCTTAATTTTGAAAGCCCTTGGGTTTTCTCCTGTAGGAATCTCTCCATGTTGTATATATCTCATGATTGGGAGGATCCATGATCCTGAATGAGGTTGAGTATCACCACTAGGGATGATTGCAGAATCTTCTCCTATCTCCATAGTTATATGATCCTCAATGGCAGGGGTCAGGATATGGATAATAGGGATCCTTATATCTTCCGGGATCTTCAAGGATGATCCTAGATTAGCTAATGCATCAGCCTCTTCATTCTCTTCCCTTAGTACCTGTGTCAAACTAAAGGAAACAAAAGAGAGTGCCAATTCTTTGACTATCTCCAAATATTTGATTAGCTTTTCACCTTTAACAGCATAGGATCCATTAAAGTGATTAGTGATTAATAATGAATCTACATGTACCTCAAGATACCTGATCCTCATATGCTTAGCAATTTGCAAACCAGCTATCAAGGCTTCATACTCAGCCTCATTGTTGGTAGTTTGAAATTCACAAGCTATGGAATGGGGTATTATGTCCCCCTGTGGCGATTTTAGTAGTATTCCAAGCCCTGTTCCTTTTACATTAGAGGCTCCATCAGTGAAGAGTATCCAAGGATCCTTAGTTTCTTCAAGCTGTTGGACTTCTAACTCAGATTCCTTTTGCAAATCACTACTAAAATCTGCCACAAAGTCAGCTAAGGCTTGGGATTTGATGGCAGTCCTTGGTTCATATTGTTTTGGTCAAAAATTACCGAAGCAATTAAGTGATCAAATTAGTAATGTGAGGTAGTGTGCTAGAAAGTGTATAGAAAATATGCTTGTTGAGTTATTTAGAAAATCAGTATTCAGGATACGGCACAGGATATTGAGCTATATCTATGATCAAACTATGAGCAAAAGTAAAGTAAATGACACGAGATGTACGAGGAAAGCCCTTGATCAATCTAGATCGCCGGCATAAAACCTCGGGAGCTGACAATCGCAGCTGCCTTGTTCTTCTTATTACTTCAAACGTCAGGATACAGTGCAGGATATAGACCAGATCGCTAAGTGTTACAATGCCTTTGTATGAAAGTGAGAATTGCTCGAGAGCAAGTGTTAGAGTGTAGCGAGTGTGAATGTGAATGTGATGTCCTATTCGATCTGGTATACCCACCTATTTATAGTAATGAATTATAAACAATAATCCCTACAAATATGGGGTACTCCGAATATTCCATTGTGAACGTTATAGACCGAGTAATACGGCTTCAACGTCTTCATTTGAACGACTTGGACCGAGTCTTCCGCGGAATGAGTCTTTGTGAACGTTGATAGCTTCTAACCCACGTACCTGCACACAATCCGTTAGTAATCCTGAGGATACCATTCAGGATGTTACCAATATCCTGAATCAGCATCCGGATGTAAACAGATACCATATAACCAAGATATACGTCAAGATACTTTCCAGGATATGGGCTCAGAATTTCACCCATAACAATTGTCCCCAAAAATGTTACCGTTTGATATCCTGCACTAACGGTTACATTTTTCACGGTGGCCGAGGTAATTAATAGATAAGACTAATGATGTGACCGTTTTCAACTACCCAGCCTATATTTACTCATCATGCCCTATATCTTCTCATCCTCGTCTCCTTTTTTAATCATAATCGACAAGGAAAAAGGTAATATTCTCTCCCTCATCTTCATATTCATCTTTATCATCTTTCTCCGGCGAAAATTCAGGCGACCAAATGCCTAGGCAAACAAGGTCCAGTTCAGGTGACTCGGCTCCCACATTCATCCACCAGAACCTTCTCCAAGAACCAGAGAAGGAAGCATGTACCTTCGATAGTGCCCACCTGTCGGCCTTGAAATCCTCCGGCATCTTTCCGGTAGGAACCGTATTTAGACCCTTTGACCGGGAAATCAGGTCAGATATGGTTTCCAGTGAGTGGATATGCTTCAGTGCTTTCCCTTTTACCATAGGGCTAAATTCCCCTTTCCGGATTTCATCACCGAATTCTTTAATATCACCAAAATCTCTTTCAGCCAAACCATGCCAATGCTCTGGCGTGTTTTGTCTGTTCTTGACCAAATCAAGAGAAACCACATTCCTGATCTTTCTGTCCATGATCTGCCCCTAGCTTACAAACTTAGATGCCATGGATCATGCAGATTTCTGTTTTACTCTACTTCCGGTGACCATTGATACTTCGTGCCACCAGGAACGAGGATGGTTGGCAATCCAAGTATTTCTTTGTAAAAAGGGATTCAATCCCTGGTGGAACGGATTATCCGATGAGATGGTTGAAGAAGGGTAGGATTTAGGGTTTAAAGATGATCCTGCCTCTTATCCTGCTTTATATCCTGAACTGACCAATTTTATTTTCTCTGTATGCAGCTGATTTTAGGAAAATTGCACCTCCTCTTGCTGATTCTCAAAAAAGAATAGACGCCATCAGACTGCTTTCTGAAGCAGAGAGAAGCTTTAACCCATCTCCACCAACTCCAAGTCCTCTTTCAAGCGCAAACATGTCTGGTAAGGATCCTGTAAGATATCCTGTACATATATGTTTTTATCTGATATTTTTAGGAGAGATTTTGAATTTTACTCCCTGTTTGCAGATTCCATCAAAGTTCCAGTCTATCTAGACCTTGATGAACTCGACAGCTATCCAACCCCAGCCACAGTCAAGAAAGAAACTCCTGCTGCAACTAGCTCCAAGCCACTCCCGGCTCCCAAGGCCAATCCAAGAACTCGTGCTTCCACAGCAAAAAAGAGGAAAGGTCTTGAAGTCACTGATCCAGGTTCAGAAGGGTTCTCCTAAGACGAACTCAGCTTCTCTGATTCCTTAGAGCCAATGACATCCTTTCTCAACAAGGTAATATCCTAACTCATATCCTGCACGTATATCCTGCACGTATATTCTAATAGGATATCCTGACAGGATATCCTGGTCAATATATATTCTAACTTATACCTGTAATTGATGTGTAGGGCCTCCAGCATTTGCTCCACTTGTACAATGATGCTTGTGGTACTGTGGCACTCCACGAAGCCAGGATCAAACAGCTTGAAAGCACCGTTGCTGACCAAGGTGCCATTGCCGAAGTGAAGACCCGACACTATGAAAGCCTGCTGAAGAAGGTCACCCAAGACGCTGAGCTCAAACTTGCCACCGTTCAAATGGATCATGATCAAGCCTTGGTCAATTTCCGGGAGGGAATCAAGGCTTCTGCCATCGTCTCCTTGTTACAAGCACGCATCAAGATGGCCTACGAGGCCAAGGAGACGGGCCTTGTTTGTCCATCTTGGCCAGTTGAATCCTGGGTGGCCAAGTTAAAGGAGCTCGGAGGCAAAGCTGTGCCACTTCCTGCTGAAGCCGGTGAGTCTTCTAAGTCAGCAGAGGTAGTGATCCAGGCTGGAGACAAGAAGGATGCTGGAGCAGATGTTGGGATGGACATTGGCGAGGATGCTGCTCAAGATGCTGGTCAGGATGCTGGTGCTGAGAAGTCTGAGAAGGTTGGAGGAGATGCCGCTGTGTGAGGGCATTTAGGTGGGCGATGACGGATATACGTGCCGAGGCCAGAGCCCACCTTTTTAAATTTGAATGTTGGTCTGTAGTCCCTTAAACAATTTACTTTTCTGCACTTTACTTCCCTGCACCTGAACAATTTATATTTTCTGCATGCTTTTTGAACAATACAACAGTTGAAGGTGGATGGGTCTCGGTTTGAGATGAAACCTTCAACTGTTGGGTAAATATGGTAATGAACTATTAGTGCTCTTAGTGGATGGGCCTTGTTTTGAGGTGGAACTAAGAGCACATCTTTTGGTACGTTAATAATATAACTTCTCTTTTGACTTTATTATTGTTGTCATTGATATGAAAATCGTATTTGTGAAAACTGTTTGGTTTGTACATTTTTAGGAATATATATTATAAATGTATCCTGGAAGGTATCCTGAAAGATATCTTGATAAGGATATTAGAATACAACCTATAAATTGTCCAAATAAAAAGGAGAGATCATACCAGAGATTCTTACGGAATCAATTTTAATCCTCCATTATAAGTTTTGTCCCCAGTGCATACTTATGAACTTGGATCCATCCTTTGAACAGTATAATGTATGTCCCCTGTGTTTGACACAGAAACGCAAATGCATTTATACTTTGACTTAAATAAATTCCGAATACCCTGGGGCAAAACCCATGATATCCTGAAATGAATCCTTAGCATACTCGGGATAAACCTTTAATACCCTGGGGATAAACCCTGATATCTGGGGATAAACCCTAAATTTCATGCGCTACAGGCGAGAGTGTACAAACTCCAATTCTTAGAAAGGTGAAAACCTTTAAACCTTTGAGAGTATGAAAATACTCTTTCGTGAGAGAGGGTGATCAATCCTCATATACCTTTAGGAATCAGGATATAGCCAACAGTAACGAAATTGTCAGCCACTTTTACATGAACTGGTCCCGCTACCTTGAACTATACCTAGATAACTTGCGCTCCAGGCGAGGTGTTTAAACCCAATTCGAAAGAAAGGTGAATACCTTTAAACCTTTGAAGGGACCAGGATCCCTTAAACGTGAGAGAGGGGGCCAATCCTCTAATCTTTCGACTTATCCTGAGTATATATCCTGGAGCTATATCCTGAAACATATCCTGCAAAACAATTGTAAACTAAGGTGGGTGTTAGCTTGGCTAACACCCCTCCGATGCTTAAGTCAGTATTGGGTTCAAGACAATAAACAAATATATTTAAAAATAGAATACATACCATTCCGAGATAGAAAATAAATTCTACTCTTACTTGAAATAGAGCTTTAAATGTATTGCATTCTAGGATCTTGGTAGCATATCCCCTTCCATATTTTTGAGTCGATATGCTCCTTTCCCTGCTTCTGACTCGACTTCATAAGGTCCTTCCCATTTCGGAGCTAGCTTGCCATCGGCAGGATTAGTGGTATTTTGAAAAGCCTTTCTTAACACCCAATCACCAACTCGAAATCTTCTAGTCCTTATATTCTTATTATATGCTCTGGATATTCTTTGTTGATATGCTGCCATCCTTAGCCTTGCTGCATCTCTTTTTTCGTCTATAGTATCCAAATCCTGACATAAGACTTCAGGATTCTGTTCAGGATCCTGTAGCATAGATCTTGCAGTAGGTATCGTCATTTCTGTTGGAATCATTGCCTCCGCTCCAAATACCAAGGAAAACGGGGTTTGGCCGGTTGCATTCTTTACCGTTGTCCTATCAGCCCACAAAACAAAGGGTAACTCTTCCGCCCATCTTCCTTTTTTGGCTCCAAGTCTCTTCTTTAAGTTATTGACTATTATTTTGTTTGAAGATTCAGCTTGTCCGTTCGCTTGAGGATGTACTGGAGTAGATGTGATCATTTTGATTCCCCAACTTTTGCAAAAGTCAGTAGTCCTTTTGCTTATAAACTGGGACCCATTATCACAAATGATCTTAGCTGGTACCCCAAACCTAGTCAGGATATTCCTCTTTATGAAAGATACTACTTCTTGGTCTCTAACTTGGACAAATGCTTCAGCCTCAACCCACTTGGAGAAATAATCCGTCATAGCTAACATAAAGACTTTTCCTCCCGGAGCTTTTGGTAACTTCCCTACTATATCCATCCCCCACTTCATGAATGGCCAAGGGGAAACTACAGGATATAATGGTTCAGCTGGTTGATGTAGTATGTTACTATGTCTTTGACATGCATCACATCTTCGAGCATATTCTGCAGCATCTTTCCTCATCGTTGGCCAATATTATCCTGTCCTTAATACTTTCGAGAACAATGATCTGCCCCCGGTGTGATTACCACAATCCCCTTCATGTATATCCTGAAGTACTTCTTTGGCTTCAGGATCCTCCAAGCATCTTAAATACGGTCCTGCAAGAGATTTCTTGTATAAAACGTTATTTATAATAGTGAATCGTGATACCTTCATCCTAAACGCCTTAGGATTTTCATTTCCGGGGATGTGTCCTTCTTTGAGATATTTCACAATTGGAGCCGTCCAGGATTTAGGATCCTGTTTAGGATATTCCGCTTCAGGATCCTGAATACCCGCTACTTCTTTATCCTGAGGATTCGTTGCAGGATATAAGACATGTAATACTGGTATTTGGGTCCCTTCCGGTATCCTGATTGATGATCCCAGATTTGCTAAGGCATCCGCTTCAGCATTATCCTCCCTTGGTACCTGTTCAAGTGTAAAAACATCGAAATATCCTGCTAATTTTTTAAGAATATCGAGGTATTCGATTAACTTCTCACCCTTAACTGCATAGGATCCATTAAAATGGTTAGTAATTAACAATGAGTCAACACATACTTGTAAATTTTTGATACTCATGCTCTTGGCCAACTCTAATCCTGCAATTAAAGCCTCATACTCTGCTTCATTATTAGTAGCAGGAAATTCACACCTAACAGCCTGGGGTAATATGTCCCCCTGTGGCGATTTTAGTAGTATTCCTAACTGTTGAACTTCTAAGTCTACCTCATCCTGAATGTCACTACTAAAATCAGCCACAAAGTCAGCTAAAGCCTGAGACTTTGTGGCATTCCTAGGTTCATATACTAAATCATAAGCACTCAACTTTACCGACCACTTAGCCATCCTACCTGACATTTCTGGTTTCCTAAGTACATTTTTAACAGGATAATTTGTTTTAACATGAATCCTATGTGTCTCATAGTAATGTCTAAGTTTCGTTGATGCCATGACTAATGCTAGTATCAATTTTTCTAAATGAGAATATCTAGTTTCAGCATCTAACAAGCTTTTACTAACATAATAAACAGGATATTGCTGACCTTCATGGTCCTTTACAAGGACGGCACTTACAGCATTCCCTGATACCGCGAGGTATAGGGATAATGGTTCACCATTCTCGGGCTTCATCAGTAGAGGTGCGGTTGAAAGATATTGCTTTAAATCCTGTAGGGCCGCTTCATGCTTCTCACCCCATTCGAATTTCTTGTTCTTCTTCAGGATATCATAAAAGTCTTTGCATTTTTCTGAGGATCTTGAGATAAATCTATTTAATGCTGCCACTCGCCCTATTAATCGTTGAACATCCTTCATATTTGAGGGCGATTTAATATCCAAGATGGCTTTAATCTGCTCCGGGCTTGCTTCTATTCCTCTTTTGGTCACCATATATCCTAGGAATTTTCCTGCCGCTACTCCAAAATGGCACTTAGCAGGATTCAGCTTCATGTTATACTGATCCAGGATATCAAACGCTCCTTTAATATCCTGGAGGTGATCCTGAGCTTTCTTTGACTTTACCACCATATCGTCGATGTACACCTCCATGGTGTCCCCCAGTTTGTCTTTGAACATCATGTTTACCAATCTTTGGTATGTTGCACCTGCATTTTTCAAACCAAAAGGCATAGCTGTATAACAATAAATACCTGTTGGTGTCATGAAGGCAGTATCCTCCTGGTCAGAAGGCTCCATTTGGATCTGTTGAAATCCTGAGGATGCGTCCATGAAGGTCAGCATTTCATGCCCGGCAGTGGCATCTACCATTGCATCAATGTGGGGAAGAGGAAATGGGTCTTTAGGACAAGCTTTGTTCAAGTCTGTGTAGTCTACACAAACTCTCCATTTCCCGTTTTTCTTCTGTACCACAACCACGTTTGCTAGCCACCTTGGGAACTTAACCTCTCTGATCATCCTGGACTTCAATAATCTCTCAACTTCCTCTTGAATAATCGTATTCCGCTCAGGAGCAAACTTCCTTCTTTTTTGTTGAACAGGCTTGAATGATTTATCAATTCCAAGCTTGTGAGTGATGACGTCTTTGGATATGCCTGTCATATCCTCATGCTTCCATGCAAACGTTGACATCCTGCATTTCAAAAAGTTAATTAACTGTTCTTCAATATCCTGAGGGATATTGGTTCCTACGAGCACCGAAATATCGGGGTTATCCTGGTCCAAGATAATTTTCTTTACATCCTGCTCCGGATCCTCCATGATATCCTGGGCCCGCGTCTTTAATTGCTATGCCGCACTAGGCTTGGTTGAGGATTTCATCGAGGATGAGTAGCATTCTTTCGCCTCCTGCTGATCACTATCAACTTTGACAACCCCCCAAGGGGTAGGTATCTTGATGCATTGGTGATATGTTGATGGCACAGCTTTCATATCGTGAATCCACGGTCTTCCCAGTATGATGTTATAGCAGGATAGAGAATCCATCACACAGAAACGTTGTATCGAGTTGACTCCTTCAACGTACACTGGCAACTTTATCTCTCCCACTGTGTTTCTAGCCTCTCCACTGAACCCAACAAGCACGGTAGACTTTGAAGTGATATCCATTGGAGATACATTCATTCTTTTCAGCGTCTCTAGTTGGATTATGTTGACGGAGCTGCCATTATCAACCAATATCCTGCGTACAAAATGGTTAGCCACATATAAAGTTATTACCAGAGCATCATGGTGAGGATCCTGGACAGTATCCCTGTCATCAGCGTCAAATGTGATCACTTTGTCAGTTGTGAGGGTAGTCATCCTGACAGGTTTATCTCCCCTTTCGGCCTTAGCTTCTTCTGCATGTCTCTTTGCTGCCGAATACGAAGTCCCACAAATGTCGGATCCTCCCGAAATGAAGTTGATTATCTTGGCATCCGCGGGAGGTGATGCTGCTCGCTCAGGATCCTTCTCAGTATCCTGACTCTTATTCTTCTTTCTTCCTAAGAGATCTTTCAAATTCCCTTGCTTAGAAGATATCTTATTTCTTTCCTTAGAGCGATGCAATCCTCAGTCATATGTCCGAAATCTTCGTGGAAAGCACACCATTTTGATTTGTCTTTCCAATCGGCTTTTTGTTGACTCTTTCGAGGCCATCTAGCCTTGTCTCCTAGACCCTGCATGGCATACATCAATTCAGGAATGTTAACAGAAAAGCAATATTCAGATAATTCAGGATACTCTTCAGGATCCTCGTCTTCGACAGCATTCACTCTCTTGTTTTCACTTCTACCATATGGCTTAGGCCGATATGACTTGAATGAGGATTCTGACTTCCTGTTAGTTGACTCATAAGTGTTAGATGAGTTCATCCTTTCTTGCATCTTTCTGTCATCCTCCAACCGAATATATCTTAGGGCCCTGTTCCGAGCTTCATCCAAGTTCCTGCATGGGTTCATTACAAGGTCTTGATAAAATTGAGAATCTTTTTGCAGCCCCATCTTGAAAGCTTGCACAGCTGTTGCAACATCAAGATGAGGAATGTCTAGGGATTCCCGGCTGAACTTGTTCACATAATCCCTAAGGGATTCCTGAGGCCCCTGTGTTATCCTGTAGAGATCACTTGTTAATTTTTCAAAGCTTCTACTACAAGAAAACTGACTATTAAATAAATTTACTAAGTGAGCAAAAGATGTAATCGAATGTGGAGGAACATTCAAGAGCCATTTCAAGGCTGATCCTGTCAAGGTTGAACCAAAACCCTTGCACAAGCATGCTTCCTTGAGATCCGGAGGGATAGGGTTCATCTCCATCCTTTCCCTATACTGAGCAATATGCTCCTCAGGATCCGTAGTTCCGTCGTAAAGCTTCATGTTGGGGGTTTGGAATCTCTTTGGGATCTCAGCATCACAGATAGGATATGCAAAACGAGATATCTTGTGGCTGTCTTGGGACACTTCCGGGATCGGCTGGACCACCCCGGGTACACTAGATATCATGTCCTTCAACTTCTGAAGTTCCCTAGTAAGCGCTGATGTCACACCTGTATCCTGCAAAGATCCACTATTGTTAGTAGCATGAGTATTATTATTATTTGACACGTTACCCGTTGGAGGATTTTGCCCATATCCTGAAGCATATCCTGAGCTCCTTATGGTCGACATCCTGACCGAGGAGGGTATTTCAGGAGTATGATTCTGAGGAAGGCTGGGCACAATATTCCCCCTGTTATCCTCAGTATACACAGCTGAACTGAAGTTCAACGTTCTGGGATGTAATGGAGTGACAATATCCTCAGCAGATCTGCTCGAGCCAGACTTCAGGAGTTGTATTTCCCTTAAAAGCATTTGGTTTGTTTCCTGTTGCTGCCTCATTTGTTCCTGCACACTTCCAAATAAGGTTAAAATTTCATCGTTAGAAGCTAAAACGGGAGCAGATTCCTGAACACTGCGGGTAGGGATAATATCCTGAGGTCGTGTAGAGGCTGGCATCCTTGGAGGAGGTGGTGGAAGCACCGAACCGATAGTAGCAGAAGTCATAGCAGACACAGTAGAGGAACTCATGTTTGATCTTAAGGCCATTATGGACAATGTGGCAAAAAGTTTTGAAAATAGAAAACCGATTAGCGATTTGACAAAAATTTTTAGTAAAGAGAGCACCACTTGCCCCACGGTGGGCGCCAAATTGTTTTGGTCAAAAATTACCGAAGCAATTAAGTGATCAAATTAGTAATGTGAGGTAGTGTGCTAGAAAGTGTATAGAAAATATGCTTGTTGAGTTATTTAGAAAATCAGTATTCAGGATACGGCTCAGGATATTGAGCTGTATCTATGATCAAACTATGAGCAAAAGTAAAGTAAATGACACGAGATGTACGAGGAAAGCCCTTGATCAATCTAGATCGCCGGCATAAAACCTCGGGAGCTGACAATCGCAGCTGCCTTGTTCTTCTTATTACTTCAAACGTCAGGATACAGTGCAGGATATAAACCAGATCGCTAAGTGTTACAATGCCTTTGTATGAAAGTGAGAATTGCTCGAGAGCAAGTGTTAGAGTTTAGCGAGTGTGAATGTGATGTCCTATTCGATCTGGTATACCCACCTATTTATAGTAATGAATTATAAACAATAATCCCTACAAATATGGGGTACTCCGAATATTCCATTGTGAACGTTATAGACCGAGTAATACGGCTTCAACGTCTTCATTTGAACGACTTGGACCGAGTCTTCCGCGAAATGAGTCTTTGTGAACGTTGATAGCTTCTAACCCACGTACCTGCACACAATCCGTTAGTAATCCTGAGGATACCATTCAGGATGTTACCAATATCCTGAATCAGCATCCCGGATGTAAACAGATACCATATAACCAAGATATACGTCAAGATACTTTCCAGGATATGGGCTCAGAATTTCACCCATAACACATATCTTATATCGTATGCACTAAGCTTCACTGCCCACTTAGCCATCCTTCCTAACATTTCAGGTTTCCTAAGAACATTCTTAATTGGAAAATTAGTCTTAACAACAATGGCATGAGTCTCAAAATAATGTCTTAATTTAGTAGATGCCATTATTAATGCAAGGATAAGTTTCTCTAAGTGTGAATACCTGGATTCAGCATCAAGTAAACTCTTACTTACATAATAAACAGGATGTTGTGTACCTTGGTGATCCTTTACAAGGACCACACTTACTGCTTTTGAGGATACTGCTAGGTATAAGGATAATACATCCCCTTTTTCTGGTTTCATCAAGGCCGGGGCTGAGGATAGGTAATCCTTAAGAGCTTTGAGGGCACTTTCATGCTTCTCAGTCCATTCAAATTTCTTGTTCTTCCTCAGGATGTTATAGAATTCCTTACACTTTTCTGAGGATTTGGATATGAATCTGTTCAAGGCTGCGATCCTGCCTGTCAATCTTTGCACATCCTTAGCATTGGCAGGAGATTTGATATTCACAATAGCCTTGATTTGCTCTGGACTTGCTTCAATGCCCCTCTTTGTCACCATATAGCCTAAGAATTTACCTGCCTTAACACCAAAATGACACTTGGAAGGATTAAGTTTCATATTAAATTTATCAAGGATATTGAATGCTTCCTCCAAGTCTTTAAGGTGATCCTCAGCTTTCTTGGACTTAACCACCATGTCATCTATATAGACTTCCATAGTGTGTCCAATTTGTTCCTTGAACATCATATTGACTAGCCTTTGATAAGTAGCACCTGCATTCCTTAATCCAAATGGCATAGCAATATAACAGTATATACCAGTTGGGGTCATAAAGGCTGTATCCTCTTGATCAGATGGTTCCATCTGAATTTGTTGAAATCCAGATGAAGCATCCATAAAATTCAACAACTCATGACCCGCGGTAGCATCCACCATGGAGTCAATGTGGGGTAATGGGAAAGGATCCTTGGGACATGCCTTGTTTAAATCAGTAAAATCGACACATACCCTCCACTTTCCATTTTTCTTTTGAACAACAACCACATTGGCTAACCATCTTGGATACTTAACCTCTCTTATCATACCTGCCCGAAGTAGTTTATCTACTTCTTCATAGATAATAGCATTCCTTTCAGGTGCAAACTTCCTCCTCTTTTGATGAATTGGCTTGAATGACCTGTCAATGCCAAGTTTATGAGTAATTATATCTTTAGATATACCTGTCATATCCTCATGTTTCCAGGCAAAGGTAGTTTTCCTTTTTTTAAGGAAGGATTATATCTTTAGATATACCTGTCATATCTTGGATTCGGGATCATCAGGCTCCATGAGGATTTCTTTCAAATCCTGTTCTCTTGCCTCCAAGACATCTGTTGAAGGATACTTTAATTGCTATTGCTCCCTTGGTCTTGATGCTGGCTTCATTGAGGATGTATAACAATTCTTAGCCTCTTGTTGATCACTCTCAATTTTTACCACTCCCCATGGACTTGGAAGCTTTACACACTGATGATAGGTGGATGGGACTGCCTTCATGTCATGTATCCACGGCCTGCCAAGGATAACATTACAACATGATAAGCAATCTATAACACAAAACTTTTGATAAGAATGCAATCCTTCAATATAGATTGGGAGTTTGATGTCCCCCAATGTATTCTTAGTTTCTCCACTGAATCCCACAAGTACTGAGGATCTTGGGATAATGTCAGACTCCGGGATATTCATCTTCTTGAGGACATCAAGCTGAATGATGTTCACAGAGCTTCCACCATCTATAAGGATCCTGCGAACAAAGTGGTTAGAAATAAATAATGTAATTACAAGACCATCATGATGAGGATCCTGGACATCAACACGATCATCCTCATCAAAAGTTATGACTTTATCCTAGGTGACAACGGAAGTCCGGACGGGTCTGTCTCCATTATCCATCTTGGTTTCCTTAGCATGTCTTTTTGCTGTTGAAAAGGAGGTACCACAAATGTCTGATCCTCCGGATATGAAGTTTATGACTTGTGCATCTGCTGGAGGAGCAGGAGCCCTTTCCGGGATCCTTTAAGGATCCTGGATCCTTGACTTCTTTCGTCCCAAAAGCTCTTTCAAATGCCCCTTGCTCAACAAGTAACCAATATCCTTTCTCAGTGCAATACACTCTTCAGTGAGATGCCCAAAATCCTCATGATATGCACACCACTTGGATTTATCCTTTGTAGCAGCTGGTTTATCACTCTTCCTTGGCCACCTAGCTTTCTCACCTAGATTCTGCATTGCAAGGATTAGTTTATTGTTATCAACAGAAAAACAGTATTCAGAAATAGGAGGATAATCCTCATCATCCTCTTCTTGTTCCACTGCATGCACGTTCTGGTTGTCAGATCTATTGTAGGACTTGGATTTGTTGTTCCTAAAGTAGGATCCTTGTTTCTCCTGTTTTGAGGATCCTGTCAATCTATCCTGGATCCTTTTGTCATCCTCTAGGCGGATGAACCTAAGGGCCCTGGTTCTTACTTCATCAAGATTCCTGCAAGGTGTCATAACAAGATCATCATAGAATAGTGAATCCCTAAGCAATCCCATTTTAAAGGCTTCTACAGCCGTAGCAATATCCAAATTAGGAATATCTAAGGATTCTTTACTAAACTTAGTGATGTAATCTCTGAGTGATTCAGTTTGACCCTGTGTTAGCCTATATAGATCACTAGTTAATCGTTCAAATTTTCTACTACAAGAGAATTGACTATTAAACAAGTTAACTAGATTAGCAAATGAAGTAATAGAGTAAGGGGAAGACTTAGCAGCCATTTAAGAGCAGATCCTGTGAGTGTGGATCCAAATCCCTTGCATAGACATGCTTCTTTTAACCTTTCAGGAATTGGATTGATCTCCATCCTCTCCCTGTATTGAGCTACATGCTCCTCTGGATCCGTTGAACCATCATACAGTTTCATGGATGGTATCTGGAATATTTTGGGTATCTCAGCATCACATAAGGGTGGTGCAAAACGAGATATCCTATGGCTACCGTCTGCAATTTCAGGAATGGGTTTAACCACTCCTAGAACACTGGATATCATATCTTTGAGCTTCTATAACTCCCTGGCCATAGCCTGATTGATACCTGTATCCTGCATTAAGCCATGGTTAGTGTTGTATGAATTATTAAAAGTATTACCTCCTACAGGATTCGTGTTTGGAATTCCAGACGTATATCCATATTGGCGGGATTCTGGTATGATCGAAGGACCAGACGAAGCAATGGTTTGCATTGGTATGAAGTCTCCTTGATGAACATCTGAGCTCTGAGGCTGCATACTTCTCAAGAATCCTTGATCCTGAAAGATGTTGGATCCTTAAGACTGAGAGGATCCTGGGACCTGGGAGGATCCTTGGACCTGGGAGGATCCTTGGACCTGGGAGGATCCTTGAACTGCATGCATTCCCAAATATCCTCCTGAACTGAAGGATCCTTGATGCTGAATAGAGGATCCCGATGGCTGAAAATAGGATCCCCGAGATTGGTAGTGAGAGCCAAATGCCTGACTCATTATTGTTGTTCCATGACGTCTTCCTGATAATTCACCCAAGTATTGCACATTCGGAGCTGCTGAGTGCTGGGAAGTTATGACTGGAGTGTCGAAGTTCAGCGACCTTGGCATCAGAGGAGAGTGATCCTCCACTGATTTCTTCTGTTTCTTGATCTCGGCGATCTCCCGGAGGATCCTTTCGTTGGTTTTGTCCTGCTCTTGTGCGTGATTCCTCATCTGCAAAATCAGAGCATAAGGATCATTAGTAGTAGGATTAGTTGAAACAGAAGAAGTTGGTGGTTTTTGGAAAATGGGGGTTTGTTTCTTCGCAGTATTCTCAGCATTCTTCTGGGATCCAGAAGGTGGTGGAGGCAAAGGAGGAACGCCTTGTGAAGAACTGAATGAGGGCATTAAGCTTGAAGTGTTCTTCGTTGAGAAGCCATCTGCTTGGTTGTAATGAACTGAAATGACCACAAAGGTATGAATTTTCTTAGGAATGAAGCACCAATTGCCCCACGGTGGGCGCCAAACTGTTTTGGTCAAAAATCAAGCAATGATAATGCAACCAAACTTTCTGTTGTGAGGTATGATGCTTGAATTGATGAACAACAATAAGGATCACTCAGAAATGTAATGAACAAGTGACACAAAGATTTATACGAGGAAAAAGCCCTTGATCAATGAATGATCTCCGGCATAAAAAACCTCGGGTGATGGAAACTACCGATCACCAACTCAGATTAACAAGAAATGTATTACAACTTCGGATGATAGCGAGCTAATTACAAGGATCACTATAGTGTATTGTGTAAAAAAGTGTGTAATCGCCAAGTGAATTATCGAGAGCTGGTGAGAGCAGTTGCAAGAGTGTGTGTAGCCAAAAATAGCTAAGTGTTTCTATATAGCTCGCTACCCCGTTTAAAAATGGAAAAATATCTAAGCTAACAAACATTCCGCATTTCATGCAAGTCCTCCACGAACTCCATAACGTCCACTTCAGTTAAGCACGTGCGGAATAAGCCATGGAATATGCTCCAGGAATATCGCCAAGACCAAGTCCAAGCTCGTACTCCTGCAAAACAATACCATATTCAAAGTAGACAATCGTTAGTATAAGGATCCTTAAGATGATCCATGATACTGATCCCGAAACACTTCTGAGGATCACTAATTCAAACAGAAGTGAGGATCACCAAACCCAACAGTAATTGAGGATCACAGATCATTGAGAAATCCTCCCCTAACACTAACTATCCGAAAAATCAGCCATTCACCCACGATCGCCATCAATGGTCCTCAGCTTGTGCACATCTTGAAAAATAAAGAGCATGTTCCCCTGGAATCTCGGATGGAATAAGTTCCCTTCGAAACATACCTGCAAAACAAGCCAAAAGGTGATGGAAACAATTGTTAGTTTAGGATAATAATGAGGATCCTGGATCCTTAATCTTGCAGCGTCTTCTAAGGATTCTTAATTCAAACTGAACTGAGGATCCGTGATCCAAGCTACACTTGTGGATCCGTGATCCAAGCTACACTTGTGGATTCGTGATCCATAGGCTGTGAAATTCTATCCCTAACACCCTTATTAATAACATTAAATACACATATTAAATGAAGTAAAATGGAGCATTTCTATTGGTTTAAAACTTATACTTTTTTTTGAACGGCCAACAAACTCAATCCCGAGCACTCTTGGGGCACCCACTGGACAAACGGAGTACTCCGAGAGTAACCCGAGTCCACCACCATTTCCTGGGAAAACCCGGAAACCCACCCGCCCGTAGGCACAACGATGAAATTACCGGTAAAACCCGTTTGGCTCAAGGATCCAACCCAGGTTTCCCTGAGTCTCCTATCAATGCCCACCAGTGCCTCACTCTGCACCAAGTGGGAGTCGAACCTGCATCTCTCAAGAGAAATGCAAGCCCTCCACCACTTAATCCAGAGATCATTGGCAAAAAACGTATACTTTTTATTCTTACAAAATTTTTCTTCTCATTTGAACCCTTCACTATATATATATATACATATATATAGGGTCAGGATTTAGAGAAAACAGAGGAAAGTGTGAGAACAGTGAGAACGAGTATGGATCGTCAGATCAAAACAATCTATGG